>JADLZL010002451.1:0-83403 GCA_015844335.1 Chrysopogon serrulatus | reverse complement strand
CCAGGTGTAATCACCGCCTCACGCGACGTCAGGTCACCTTATCGGCTACTGCAAAGCTACAAGGGGCATTTGCGACATACAGACAGAGAGCATATCAAGCAGCTACTCCGCCCCCAAATGCTGGCCGGCGTATCTCATTTCCTCGCTCGCCGCCGTCCGTCCTATCTGCTTGCCGCTGCCGCCGCCGCCGCAGCCATGTCGTCATCGTTGTCCACGGCAGCGAACGTCTCCGATCGTCCCATCTCTCCGGACACCTGTGGGACGGTCTCTGCGCGCGGCCGGGCAGGATGAGATGGTCTCTGCGGCCGGGAATGAGGATACTGTTAAATTAAATTATAATTAACGCCGAGCGAGCACCCTGTGTCCGGAGACTTCCTGTCTACTCCAGTAAATGGATGACCATCGTATTTTGTTGAGTCTGGACTCTGGAGAGCACGTAAAGCCGGTGGATAATGCCTCTCACTGTCTATGACAAATGTGGCCTACTAATATTTTAATCCATGAGCCTCTATGACAGCTGGGCCCAACAATTGGTTTATTAGTCACTCGTCCATGCTAGAAGATGCATGCTCATACATGCTCATACATACGTATATATACCTATACGACAATGCATGCTTAAGCTACCTATAGGTAGGCACAATGCATGCTTAAGCTACCTAGATAGACAATGTATCAAGTCTAAACTAACCATTTTATAAAAATATGTATAAACCACAGCAAAAAATTCGTTTAAATTTATTAAAAGAATCACAAATGTAGATAATATGATGATACACAAGCTTGTAAAATAACTTGTCCAAATTCGACTTTGTTTGTGAGATATAAAAAAATAACAAATTTAAAAATTTGTTATTTTTATATCTCACAAATAAAATCGAGTTTGGACAGGATATTTTACAAGATTATGCATCATCATATCATCTACATGTGTGTTTTTGGTGAATTTAGATGATTTTTTTTTATCATGGTTTGCACGAGTTTTTACGGAGAGATTGGTTTACACTTGATACGTTGCCATCTAGGTATGCATGTTATTAGTGCATGTACACACACTAGTATTTATTTATTCACTAATAAGTGTATGTCGATATGCATATGCGTGTTGATATTTTTTTTGTCTAAGAAAATGACGTAAATTAAATTTAACCAAGAACTATTTCTTTAACTTAATCATTAATCCACTTAAAAATATCCTCTAAAACATGGAGTATTACATATACTATGCAAAAATTTGTGCCGGCGCGGATGCTTACTTAGTGGTACTTGTTTTTGTTTACATCCGCCACGAGTTCAAATAAGATTTTGCAAACAATGCAGCATTCTTTCCATAGTTGCATTGGTTTAGTGCCCAAGATGTAATGACTTTGTATGGTGAATGAAATACTAGATTTAGACATTTCATGGTATTTATTGGCACACCCATAAACTGGATCTTTAGAAAATGCCCAGAGGACAGTTTGGCCTTAGGCCGCTTGATTGAATTGGTAAAGTAGACTTGTAATACAAGAAGGTCTAATGACCTCTCTCCCCACTTATACAACTCAAGACTTACTTAGCCCTTACTCCAGCTGTCTCTAGAAAGTTTATCACTTATCCCCCTCAAATCTAAAAGTTGACAGTATAGCAGCTTGACATAAGAAAAGAAAAGAAAAGGGAAAACAAGATACATAGCACTTGACTTAACTATCAATCTCCCCTTAAGCCTAGTGCTAATGGATTTGCTTTAGACCTATTCTTCTCCTCATCTCCTGAAACCTGGCCTTGCCCAAGGACTTGGTGAGTATGTCCACAAGCTGATCAGTGGTAGGGATGTGGCTGGCCTTGACACTTCCGTCTTTCTAGACAGTCCTTGATGAAATGGTATTTGATCCTGATGTGCTTGCTTCTGTCATGAAAGACTGGATTCTTAACCAAAGCCAAAACAAACTTATTGTCTGTCTTTAGCTCCACCACATCAACATTCCTGCCAGCAGCTCTCCGAGCAGCCTGGATAGCCATAGGGCTTGTGTTGCAGCAGCGGAGGTGACAATGTTTCACTGGCGCTCTTGCTTTTGTTGATGTCACCAACAAGGTTGCTATCGCAGTAGACGATGAAGCATGCCGTGCCGGGAGCCCTTTTGTAGTAGAGACCGTAGTCTAGGGTCCAGGCCACATAGCGAAGAACGCACTTGACGGCTTGCAAATGCTCCACCGTGGGCCGTTCCATGAACCGGCTCACGTACCTGACGGCGAACGCCAAGTCCAGTCGGGTATGCACAAGATACCGGAGGCTGCCAACCAACCGCCGGTAGTGCGTGGAGTCCACTTCCTCCGCACTGCTCTCCCTGCTGAGGCGGAGCTTCTCCTCCATAAGCGTATGCACTAGATTGCAACCAGCCATCTCGCCGAGCTCGAGGATCCACCTGGCATCTTGAGGGTAATGCCGCTGGCGTCTTGGCGCACCTCGACGCCGAGGTGCAAGCAGACCAGTCCGAGGTCGCTCATGTCAAAATTCTTCTTCATTTGCGCCTTGAACTTCCTCACTTCTTCTTCCTCTGCGCCGGTGATGATGAGGTCGTCGATGTACATGCCAACGAGGAGGACAGTGTTCCCGCTGTTTCTCCAGTACACAACTGCCTCATGCGCGCTCTGGTGGAAGCACATTGCCTTCAACGTGGCGTCCAGCTTCGCATTCCAGGCGCGCGGCGCCTGCCGTAGGCTGTAGAGTGCCTTGCGCAAGCGATACACCTTCCCTTATTGTCCGGCGACGATGAAGCCGGTGGCGGGCAACTTACATCTCCTCCATGAGGTCGCCATTCAAGAAGGCATACTTTACGTCCATATGGTGCACCTGCCATCCTTCTTGAGCCGCTAGCGCGGGGAAGACACACACAGACTCCATGGCCACCGGGATGAATGCATCGTCGTAGTCGACGCCTTCCCGCTGGACGAAATCTTGCGCCGCTAATCGAGCTTTGTGCTTAATCACTGCGCCCTTCTCGTCCTTCTTCACAGAGAAGGATTGCCATGGCCACCAATCTGGATTGCCGTGGGAAGGGCTTTCCAAAAACTTGTTCCTACTTGTGAAGTGACCTGCCGTTTATAGAGATCCATCCATGTGCAGCGTCAGAAACTCTGAACTCTAAATTGGCGCGGCATAATCGACTCGTGCTGCACATATATTTGGAAGAATGCGGTTTGATGCGAGAATCATGACGTCCGGATGAGGACATTCCATTCCGTTCTAAGAGTTTGAAGTCCGTCCGTCGTAGCAAGTTACTTATTGCTGGCGCCTACCATGCTTGTGTAGAGACCTCAAGACTGCACAGGCGCCGGCAAATCGTGTACAAGGAAACCTCGACATGCATGAGAAAATACAGTAATAGACTACGTGTAGGAATATGACAACTTACATCCCCTGAACTTCATTACACAGCTACATAAAAGTACGAACGTGCAGTAGCGGATGCCACACGTTTTACACGACGGTAACTGGCAAGATATATGCTGTTGTATGTACAACCATAGCAAGTAGCAGTTCAACAATAGATGCTGATGTATAGGCATATGGGATCCTGAGGTGAAGCTGTATAACATTTACATCCATCCGACACCAGCACTGTTCGCTCTCCACCTCACCTGTACGATCGGTAGACAGGGCTGTACATGCAACTCTCAGCGTACTTCACTAGGTCTTTTGGCCGAGGGAGATTGCTAGCCACTCCTGCGGAAAGTGAAGCAGAATATTGGAACTTACATGGTGTCTCGAAGTCAGTAAGATTTCTAGTAAAATGTACCCCCAACAACAAAAACATACCGAGATCATAAGCTTTTGCGGCGACACGAGCAGCTATGTTAGCTGAAATCTTCCTGATGATGGAAAAGGGCGGGTAGATCAGGCCTTTCTCAATATGCTCCGGGGTTACCTGTTCAGCTAGTCCTTCAGCTGTCCAATCCCAAACCAGTGACCCCCAAAAAAAAGATGCAGAATTAGTGACAACTGTCAAACAGGAGAGCATATCGAGAAATGGATGATCCTCTTGAAATCTTGCAGATTGGTTTACCAGCAGCAAGGACCATATCATCTGACACCCGACCGCTCCTGAGATCACCACCCCTAGTCCAAACCCCGGGAAAATGTATGCATTGTTTGCCTGTTATTATAGTTCAAGATAAAGTTCACAAGTAGTTGAAACTATCAATAATTAAGGACTTTGTCTGCACAAGCCATTTTTCATACCTGGGCAGGCACAAACAGCTTGTCATTATATCTCACCGGATCAAATGGGCTTCCACTCCCAAATACGGCACGCCCCTGTTTACATATGTATCCTCAGATTGAGGCATTCGAAATAAATTTGACATGTGGAAAGACGAAACTATGCATGAAACACTACCTGACTCCATGTATATGCTTGTTCAGCAGTACATTCGGACTGTGACGTTGGGTTTGATAGAGCAAGGATAATCGGTCTCTGCATTTCATTGGAGTTAATTCTAAATACTTGGAGAAATGATTGATACAAAACAAAATATCCAGACAAGGAAGTGATGTCAAGTGTCACCTCATTAATCGAAGACATAGCCTCAATCACCTCTTTCGTGAAACTTTGACCCACACCAGCTGATCCTATTAGGGCAGTCGGTCTGATAGCCTGAAAATGGAAAACGACTTATGAACCATGAAAAGCCACGATGGAAGCCTATTTAAGTCCTCTTTGGTTTAGCCTTGCACCTTAACAGCATCTAAGAGATCTTTTACAGGTTCATGCTCATGTGCATATCGCTTCTTAAATGACTGGAGTATCTCTTTACGTGAGGTCACAATCAGTCCCTGCAACGCAAGGCAGACTTCTTTACAATGAGTTCACAAAAATAAAAATAAATAGGAAGGGAACACTTGTTAACCTTTGAATCAACCAGCCAGATCTTTTTGCGAGCCTCTTCTATAGAAACCTTTGCCTGAAAAGAAACAACACTAATTCACTATAATCACCAGCAAATTCCTCCAGTTAAGACAAACTTGAAAAGTTACTACCTGTCTGGATATCTCCAGAGCAACTAGTTCAGCAATGCCCGTACCAGCCTGCAAGAAGACAGATGTTCCTTTTTTACTTGCAGTCAATGACATGCATGTGTGTTTATGATAAACCATAGTTAATACTAGCATACTGGTTATGTACTTATGTTTGCCAAAGTATCGACAATCTCAGGACAACCAAATCATTCTTTTGGAATGTAAACCAGCAAGTACAAGAGGATTTCCAGCACGATCCTATCCCCAAGACACTGAAGGGCATGACTATACTGAAAAGAACCTAATGGAACTAATAGTGCTCCCTACTATCTTCATCTGATTATTACAAGATTCAAGGGAATGTGAAGGCAAGTAAGCAAATGCGATGTAGTTTTGATAGATGCAGTAATTAATAGTGAGCAGTAGCATTTAATCTACAATTTCCAAAAAGGGTCAATCACCTCTCCTGCACCGAAGAACAAGAATGTATGATCAGCTAGAGTCCCACCAACAGACTTCAGAGCAGCAAGAAGCCCTGCGAGCACTACAGCAGCCGTGCCCTGTAAATATCAGGGTTTCAGAGTTAGTACTGGTGTCTGGAACAAAATTCAATGGTTTTTAAGAGAAGATAAAATAACTAACATCTGATTTGATTACCTGGATATCATCATTAAATACAAGATGGTTTGTCCTGTACTTTTCAAGGAGTGTAAATGCATTGTGGTTTGCAAAGTCCTCAAACTGTGAGGCCAAACAAATTTTAGAAAGTGGTCTGCTACAGCTCAGTAGGAAACAAATAATTTATTTCCAACCATTTTCCGTACCTGGACAAGAACTTTTTGTCCATAGTTCTGCCTAACCGCAGCCATAAACTCATCCAGAAGTTCAGAGTATTCCTGATTCAGAAAATGAATATAAGAAATTAAGATCCATAATCATCAAGGTTAACACGAATCATGATAATTGAACAAGCATAGCCAATGCAAGTAGCATGCAACCTGGCCAGTTGCTCTTCTTTGCTTTAATCCAATGTAGAATTCATCCTTTAGTAGATCTTCGTTATTTGTTCCCACATCAATGGTAATAGGCAAGCACTATGACACAACATGGAGGAAAATATTATATCAGACTGCTAACAAACAACAGTATATTCACATGGGCCGATTTGATTTAAAACTGTATGTCATATGTAAAGTACTCACAGCGGATGGCCGTACACCTCCAAGAGCAGTATACAGCGCAAGCTTTCCCACAGGAATTCCCATGCCCTATACATATTTCACACACACAAAAAAAAATACATTTATAAGCAACAAACTCTGCGCTTAACCAAAAATTTAGAAACACAAATGATCCATGACAAAGCAAAAATAGCAGGACAATGTAAATAACCTGGCAACCAAGATCTCCCAGGCCTAAAATGCGTTCACCATCAGTGACCACAATAACCTGAATACTCTTCTCTGGCCAGTTTCTCAGTACCTCCAAGATCCTCCCCCTAGCATGAAAAGCACATCATAGGCACCCTTAATCCTTTAAGGCTCTCCGCAGATATAAGCAATCACTGTGAGGAGAGGTGGAGGGACAACATACTTATCCTTGAGACTGATGAATAAACCCTGCGGTCGTCTAAAGATAGACCCATACTTCTGGCAAGCTTCCCCCACTGTTGGTGTATACACAACAGGTAACAGTTCCTCGACATTGTCAACCAGGAGCTTGTAAAATAGCCTCTCATTTCTCTCCTGGAAAAACAAATGCATCATTCAACAAGATAAAAGCACTTATGACTGAAATAATGATCTGGCTAGCTGCAACTGACTTTGTGAATCCAATTTTTTCTCTTGGAGGGCTTACCTGAAGGTCCATTAGCGCAGTGTAGCGCTGCAACGGGACCTGGAACTGCCGAACATTCTGCAACATCCTCTTCTCCTGTAGAAGATGCACATGCTTCACTGAAATAATCAACCGCTAACGCGCAAAGGCATATAAGGTAGAGAAAGTAGAAGTAGCAGACCTGGAGGTCCTGAGATAGCACTACCGGAGGCAATAATCCTCGCAGGTAGTGCGCCTCCCGCTCTTTCTCTGTGAACGAGAGCCCCTTGTTGTGCCTTGGATCCCTCAGCAGGGAGTGACCACTGAAATCCCGGTAATGACAAAACATCACAATTTTGAAGCCATTCCATGCACACATCAGAACACCAGTTGACTTTTCATCCAAGTTCATGGCCAGATTACTCCACAATTTTCGTATATGAATATATGACACATGTTGAAATGGACAGGTACATCGAAATGAATCTCAAATTCAGAGTTCAGCCGATACGTGGTCGTCTTAACATTTACAGTAGAATCAGAGCATAGCTGATAAAGAAACAACATAACAGGAGTAGCAGAATGAAACCCGCATATACCTTGCGACGCAGACGGCCCACGGCGTGACAGGCTGGTCCTCGGTAGCGCGGTCCTCGCCGTAGGCGTCCTCCACGCCGCCAGTCACCACGCCCGGCGCCATCGCGGCTTCACCTCCCGCCGGCACGCCGCCGTTTTCCCTCTCCCCTGATCCCGCCATACGGTGCGCCGCTCTCGCGCCAAACCTCCCGCCGCGGCAGCAGCTGTTGCTCTTGCTCCACCACCAGTGCAGGCCCTCGTCCTCCAAATGCAGCGCAACTGAGTAGCAGGCGGTGCGCTGGAGCCGTAAATATTCTCGGGCGCGCGAGGAGAAGCGCTCTAGAAGCACGGCGGACACCGAGGCCATGGGGTGACGGCGACGGCGGTGCCTGTAGAAGCACGGCAGACACGTTGCAGGACAGAAGGAGAGGTGTCGCCACGTACACCCGCGGGTAGGCCGGCTCTAGAATGTCTGTTGGATTGGGCTGGATCCGCACCGTCCGGTTCCATCCGGCCCATTTCACGCGGCCCACCCTGCCTCGGCTCGCCATCGCGGAGCACACGTCCAAGCTGGCACGCGCCGTCCGCTTGCTGTTGCGGCTTCTCTCCAACCAAAGCCGCGCAGCCAAATCCGAAAGGTAGCGCAGCACGGGGACGACGCCATGAGCCGCGCGCTCCTCTCCCACGTCCTCCACCGCCCGCCGCACTTCGCGTACACCTGGTACTCTCTGCTCAAACCCTGACCGCTTGTATCCTTTTACTCGCCGTTGACGCTGCAGCTGCTGCTTTCTTTTTTTTTTCCCGCTGTTTGGCGTCGTAGCTTGAGGAGTGGCGTTGGTGCCCGAGGAGGACTGCTCGCTTCTGGCATCCACCCACTCCGTCGTCTCAATTGCAGCGCGGTTGAAGCCGTTCCCGGCCCCACCGATGAGGCGCCTGCTTCTCCGGCAAGGAAGTAAGTCCAGCGCCTCCCCGTCAGGGTAGTGTTCGACGTAATGCTTTGTTGCGTATTTTCGGGTTCGTGTGGCGGTTTGGCTTTTAGCACGTCGCCTTTAGGAATCGCTCGTGGACCTGCATTTTAGTGTGGCTATAATTCACGAGAGAGGGGAGATTTTACTAGAGAGAGGAGATTTTAATGCAATGGTGTAAGGCTCTGAGTTTGCCCAATATTGATGCGTTCGGGTACCTTCATTGTATATGTAGGGTTTGTGATGTTTTGGATTTCTGCAAATGACCAATGCTAGAATTGAATTGCTGTAGAATGTATTTTACTTGCTGCCTGCAGTCATGGTTAGTTAGAGGAAATTCTCTACGCCATGGTTGTAATACAGCTCTTTTCTCCATATGCATTTACTAATGGTCGTTTTGCCGTCCTTTTGCTTCAACGACATGTTTAGATTGAATGTATGTTCAACAGAAATATCTAAGTTCAAAATACGAATTTTAGCACTATAGAAGGGGAAAAAATATTGGACCAAAAATTCTTTGTATGTCACAGAAAGTTCCCATAGGGCCCGCCTGTCTGGATGGGGTGGATTGCTCTAGGAACTTTTAGTTATCCATAATAATTGTGTTTATTTCTTTGATGTCTCATAGTTATGTAATGAATTCATGTTAGGTTGTGATTTGGTTCTGATAAATCTATTTACCCTCTTTTCTCTAAATCAAACAGCTTAGCCGTGTTCATTGCTGCAGGAAAAGAGTAGTTTCTGGTGTACAGCCAACAGGATTGGTTCACCTTGGGAATTATCTAGGAGCGATTAAGAATTGGGTTGCACTTCAGGTATTACGAAATTACAAGTTCCTTTGAATTGCAGTGTATAGGCTTTCCTCAGAACTTGAAAGGAATGAAACAATCAGAAGTGTTAATCAAGAAATAGTTTGTTCAGTACCAAAGCCTT
Organism: Chrysopogon serrulatus; assembly: GCA_015844335.1. Classification (NCBI taxonomy): domain Eukaryota; kingdom Viridiplantae; phylum Streptophyta; class Magnoliopsida; order Poales; family Poaceae; genus Chrysopogon; species Chrysopogon serrulatus. The sequence continues at coordinate 74,115 of JADLZL010002451.1, read as the reverse complement.
TTCAGTTATGATATTGTTTCATCTAAATTGAACTATATTCAAGAGGTAACTACAAAGTAGTAAACTTATCCACTGTTAATTCATCCCTTGTTCAGGGTAGTTTGCATCGTTATATCTTCTTGTATGTCACTTCCTTGCAGGATTTATACGAGACATTCTTTTTCATCGTGGATCTTCATGCAGTAAGTTCTTTCTTAGGATGTGCCCATCTTTGTATAAGTTTACAGCTTGATAAATTTTTATTCACATACTCCCTCCGTCCCCAAATTATTTGTTGTTTTCGGTTTCCGTGTCACAAGTTTGACTCGATTTATATAAAATGTGTGCAATATTTATATCTCTGAATAAATTTGTTAAAAAACTAGATTCAAAGATCTATCCGATGATACTAATCGATGATATTTGTTATTTATAAAAATTGCCGGCAACTGTTTCTCGGAAGCGAAAGCGGCAGATATATTTTGGGACGGAGGGAAATATTGTTATCAATGAAAATTTCTACCCTGTTCTGGTGTCCTTAGACAAATTACAGCTTTCCTATTAATTTGCTTTCTTAAATATCTCTTTCACATATGGTGCATGATATTACAAATACATGAGATTCTTTCAACCTTATGATGTTAGCTGAGTGTTGTCCATGTTGTATATTCAAACTATGTTGTTACCTTGCAGGAGGATTGGAGGAATAAGGATCTGCTTATGTTCTTGTTCTATTTATTTCATAATTGATTTTTTGTAAAGATATTGCTGTCTATGGTTCATTTTGTTGCTCTTTTTAATTTGTTAGGTCATGTTTATCACTTTGTTCAAAATATTTGCAGATTACTTTACCATATGAAGCACCACTGCTTTCTAAAGCAACAAAAAGCACTGCTGCAATATATCTGGCATGTGGTGTCGACAGCTCCAAGGTCTGCCTTGCATACTTGCACCGCACTGTGTTTTGATTATTCTGTATGTGTACACTTCTGTTATTATGTTTATGACTCTGTGTTTTCAGGCTTCTATCTTTGTACAATCTCATGTCCGTGCTCATGTTGAGTTGATGTGGCTATTGAGTTCTTGTACTCCTATTGGCTGGCTGAATAGAATGATACAGTTCAAAGAGAAGTCTCGCAAGGCGGTGCGTCACTTGCTGTACGACAGCTTTCACCATCAAATTTTATTTGTGGAAGGAATATAGATGTCTCTTTCATTGTCAACATCTTATTTTTTGTGATTCAAATAGTTTCACCTGCTGAAATAATGAATGATATGCAACTATTCTTGCGGTTCAAGATGCTCTCTAATAACATGCACATGTCTACATCATACTAAGAACTGGGATAAAGTATTTCATCAAAACATTCCTTTTTCTGAGTAGCAAATACAATTGCTTATGGGCCACTACCATAGTCATGCTTTCACATTTGACGGATTATTGAGTCAAAGGTGCAGATAAATGATCTTGCACTATCTCCCTTGTATTTTAATACTTTGGGTCTAATGAATCTTCATTGAGGATCTCTGTTTGATCCACATGAGTGCTTAGTTCACACAACGTGATGTGCATGCATCTTCTCTATTTCTAATTTTATCATCAGATCACCACTCTGATGCCTTATCACTTTATACATCTTAAGTGCGGCTTTAAACTTTAAACCTATTAGTTCTAGACTACTATTTTACTGAAGCATTAACTCCATATGCGGTGATAAGGTGGAGTCAGATTCCATTCTTGCAAGATCCCTCAATGCCTTACATTATGGTGTTAAATTTTCAGATTGTTGAAGGTTGACTACAATAGTACCGCTGATGCTTTTTTTTTTTATCAGGGCGATGAAAATGTTGGGGTTGCACTTTTGACTTATCCTGTTCTAATGGCTTCTGACATTCTTTTTTGTACCAGGTGAATTATTAAGAGCTCATTTAGCTAGCGTGAATGCAACATTCAATTGGGCTGTATTTATTCCCTTGTTTTCTCGCCTCAATATGAACAATGCTTTACTTGAATGATCGCAGTCCGATCTGGTACCTGTTGGTGAAGATCAAACACAACATTTGGAATTAACTCGTGAAATAGCTGAGCGTGTAAATAATCTTTATGGTGGAAGAAAGTGGAAGAAATTGGGAGGGTGAGATAAATTTTTTTGTCCCGCTTTTTGCTGTTCCAGTAGCAGTTTGCCTTTTCATGACAATTCATTTATATCTTTTGCTTGGCAGGAGAGGGGGTTTGCTATTTAAGGTGTGCAAAATTCCATGCACATACACAATTTCACATCCTTCTAAGTTTCTATGCTATACTTAGGAGTACCTTCTGTTTTGATTGTTTAGGTTCCTGAAGCCCTTATTCCTCCAGCAGGGGCTCGTGTTATGTCCCTAACTGATGGTCTCTCCAAGGTGATTAACAGAACTGCCAGTTTAGATATGCATTTAATTATTGAATTATGTTCGGAGCTGTTCACATTTTTTCTACTTACCTGATTAATGTGCTCTATGCCTGTACTGTGCTGACTTCTGTTTTGGTGACAGATGTCCAAGTCTGCTCCTTCAGATCAGTCTCGTATTAACCTTCTTGACCCAAAAGATGTAAGGATCTAAGGATAGTGATATGAGTTGAATCCTCATGCCTCCGTATTTTTATAACTTTATTAACAACATGATCATATATTCCTGTGATTGGATTTATTTATTCTTATATAGCTGTCTGCTTTTTGGTAGGTGATTGCAAATAAGATCAAGCGCTGCAAAACTGACTCATTCCCAGGGTTTCTCTCTTTCTCTCTTCTCTCGCCCTCTCTACCTTTCCTTTCATTGGTATGAAAACTAATTTCATTGAACTCATGTTTCAGTATGGAGTTCGACAACCCAGAGAGGCCGGAATGCAGAAATCTTCTCTCTATATACCAGATTATCACTGGGAAGACTAAGGAGGTATCTAATTTTTACACCTATACCCAGGCTAAACATGAAGCTGAGTTGCCTATATATAGACGTTTTCACCTATATCTAGTATAAATTTGTTATTTCAAGTTGGTTAGATTGATATTTTTACTAATGTTGTTTTTCAGGAAGTTATTAGTGAATGCCAAAACATGAACTGGGGTACATTCAAGACTACTCTTACGGAAGCTCTAATTGATCATTTGCAGCCTATTCAGGTTCCATGACCCTCTTGATCTGTACAGTGATAATATGCAACTCTAATTCTTACCCGATCCAATTGGACTGAACCATTGTGTTTGACAAATTTAGCGATCAAGTTCTTTTTATTAGCATAATTAATCTCCATATGAATCCTTTCCTTTAACTCTGTTTTTTTCACACCTTTGTAGGTTCGTTATGAGGAGATAATGTCTGACCCAGCCTACTTGGATAATGTTCTTTTAGAAGGAGCAGGAAAAGCTGCTGAGATAGCGGACATCACCCTCAGCAATGTTTACCAAGCCATGGGTTTCTTGCGTAGATAATATATGGGTCAAAACAATTGTTCGGGATCTTTTACCGAATCTTTGGCTTCGAGCTTCGAGCCATGTTTCACAGTAGTCGCTGCTGTTTTTTGCACAAGAACCTGCTGCTTGTGCAGGGCCTTCATTTTACGACTTCAACTCCCGTCGAGTCGTCTCATGAATTCCTTATCATTGATTCATCTGATTATTTTGTCTGCTGTCCATTCAGATTCTGCTGGAGAAACGTTCTAGTTTCTAGGTTTGAGCAATTTTTATTTGAGTTTCTTTACATTTGGAGTGAAGTAAAGAGAAACTGATCTACAAATGCTCTTTCGCAGCTGACACTAATGTAGCGACAGCCGATAATTACCATTGATAACACGTGAAAATCCCTTCCTTCGGCCCTGAAAAGAGTTCGGTTTCCTTCTTTGGTCTTTTTAGATTTGAAGTTGCCTATTTGGTCCAAAGTCTTTAACTTCTTTTCTTATATGGCCCTTCCTGTCAAATTATGCCAACGGTGTTAGGTGGGGGACAAAATGACACTCCTTCCTCTGTTCCTCTCCCCACCACGCAGGGTCACAGGCTCTCATGACATCTGCTTGCACCCATACCGGTCGCAGGCTCTCATGACATCTGCTTGCACCCATACCTCACCATTCCAGCCTTTCTTGCTTCTCGTCGGCTCGTCGCGACGAGTTCGCCCGCATATGGACCAATGGGATCGGTGAGGAGCCTCGGAAGAAAAATAATATATATGGGCACTCACGGGCATGTATATTGCTGCAATGTGGCGGTACGATATTGCGTCAACGATGTACCGTAAGAGCAAGGTTAATAATAGAAGCAATAGCTATAAGCTAAGTTATAAAGGCTAAGCTATACAATAGTTGGTCTTCTATGTTAAAAAAACAGTAGTTAGTCTTCTATTTGTCTACAAAAGTTTTTTTATTATATTTTTTATTATCTTTTATATTCCTTCTCATATACAACTCTGTTGGGATCCACTACTGCATATACATCCATGTCCAGCTTGTTGCTTGCATAATAGCTAAGCTCTTCTCTTTTCTGTCTTTACTTATCCACGTCATCAAAAATGCTAACTAACTTGACTATAAGCCAATTATTGTACTTACTCGAAGTAGACCAGAGGTGGCAGAGCGAGCGAGGAGCAACCGCTCGGGTGAGATGTGCATGCCGCAGGGTAGGGTGAGGACAACCCAATGCAGAAGGGTGGGTGGAGCTTCGACCAGGATAAATTTAAGGACTGCCAGTGAAATTTAAGGACAACCCAAGTTTGGAGAGCAAATATACAATTTACAAGTATCGAGATCAACAAAAGAACTCAAGAAAAATTTAAGGACTGCCAGTGAAATTTACTTTCTTTTTTGTATCACATCCACCACAATATTATCAGTCCAGATAATGTTTTCAAGAAGTTATAGCCAACGACCAAAGGACCAAGTACTACCAGAAAGCGGGGCTACTGTAAAAAACCTCAAGTTAGACCTCCGTTTAAAACTAGCGCTGCCTGATTTATGACTCGAGAGACCCTGTAAATCTCATGCTGTAGAGATTTCAAGGATTCAGAAGTATTTGTTTTCTTCGCCTTCTGAATGGCGTCATCAACACCTGGATACACTTCAGCCCCGTAGTCGTTGTGCAGTGAAGGTGCATAAATCTGTGTGATTTCGTTTCCGTGAGTCTGGCAATAACATAAGCTGATGACAGTTTTCTCAGAACCAACCAAAATAACTTACCAGGTGTTTGTACCATGGCCGTCCAGATAGTCCTTCCTGGTCTGTGAATGCCCGTTCGGTCATCATCAGCCGGTCATTGATGTCTCTGACCTTCAAGGGACTGTTTCTCCAAGGGCCCCAAAATTTCCATGTCTGTAGAGCCTATAATATTAAAAAAATAAAGTAAAAAATGTAAACAAAAGTTGACACCATGGATCAGGCAACAACATGCAAGAATCAGGAGAATAGATACCTTCAATTCAGAATCCACTTTCAGAACTGCCTTTCTGAACTCTTTGATTGACTTGTGCAGAGGTGATAAGCTGACAGACATTCCCAGTACTCTTTCACTTATACTCAGTGCTCCTTTCTGATAACCAGGACCAACTGTCATGATTCTCTAAATTTGGATGACTCATTGAAAAATAGAAAACGAGCAATTCTGAAACAGGTGGATCCATAATTTGTTTGAGAGCTCCGAATACCTCAAGCTCTGTGGCGTAATTGCTGTAGTTGAAGGGTAGGATCTCCTCATCTGAGAGCCTAAGAGCAACAAGCCCCCACACGCTTGCAGCTAGAAAGGAAAACATAAAGTTAGTTTTAGATGTTGCCGATGAACTATCAAACAAAATTTAGCATAATCCACTTTGATCAACTCCGTCAAAGTATGTATATAGGATCACGATTACAAAGTAAATTTCACCCCAACAATGCATGTTTCATTCTACAAAGACAAGACAGATCTAATAAGTAAATAAGATGTACTCCGTCCTAGAAAAAAAAATGCAATTCTCACTTGCTGAGAAGTCAAACAATTTTAAGTTTAACCAAATCGATAAAAAATACTAACATTTACACTATCAAATAAATACAATTAGATTAGTTATGAAATATATTTTCATAATAAATCTATTTGGACACATAAATATTTACACTATTTCCTATAAACTTTGTCGAACTTAAAAAGTTTGACTCATCCCAAATTTTAGAATTGCATTCTTTTTTTGAGACAGAGGGAGTACATTATTATCTGACATAAAGTAGTGTTCTAGAGAAAACTGCATGCAGAAGTAAAAAGGTCTCCTCAAAATGAAAAATGGTTAAAAAATGTATCACGTTTCTCCTCCAGCAGCTGACAAAGCATGCAATCAAATATAGCATGTTAGCGTGTAAACCCAAGGGTCAGGCGAACAAAGGTACAAGTCCAAGTTATTATATGTAGGTTGGTCTAAACATACCTGCAACATGCCTCTTGAACAACGGATCTCCAAACTTTTCCATCCATATGAAGTCATCATACAAGCTATGATAGACTGCATAGTCTGCAAACAAACAGCACAAAATGGAAAACAAAAATCAATAGGATTCCCTCTGTTGCATCGTTTCTCTATGAATTGGCTATGCTTAAGAATTATATTGTGAAAGGGAAGGTACCTAGTAAAAAATATTTCATTTGATTAATAATCTAAAAAATAAAGACGAATTTAAACAACTGTATAGCAGATCACTTCAAGGAAGGCTGTTAATGAAAGCAGGTATATATATACAAGAAAGTAGAACATACCTGACCCAATCGATATGTCCACTGATGGAATACCAATGTGTTGAACAAATGCAGAATAATCTGATCCTCCACCTCCTAGTCTTCCAATCTTAATGCATATATTTGTCAACAGAACTCTCATTAAATCATAAGAAATCTTAAACTTGCATCTAATGCAGCAAAAGCAACACAGCCTGAACTTGGAACAAAAACGAAACAAAACTAGGTCTAGATTCCCTTTACATGCTAACCACTTGAAATACTGAGACGACAAGCTTGTGCTAAGGGAATGGCTTTAGCTAACATTAACTACTTACCAAAGGAGAACTGTTAGAAGCCATCCACAAATCATAGAGACTCTGTGTCCCATTCTCCGGATTTTGGACCTTCCTCAGTAACAATGAAAACAGAAAATGTTTAGAGAAACAGAATAATTGACTAGTATGAGAAGTCACCGTTTGACTTTAGTCATAATCAGCAGCCAGTAATTGTGTATCCAAGAAAAACCAATTACATCACAAATCAAACTGCTAATAGTTAATATCAATAATTTGTGTTCCTCTCATTGTACTAATTATTTATTGGACTGTAAATGCCCTTGCATAACTAGAGGATCCATACAATTAAGCCATTTGTACAATTTCTGGTCACATAATGAGTCAAGTTCTCTGTTAACTCCAAAGTTCTGCTATAATTCTTTCAAATTGATATACCTGCTTACTAGCTTCTTTAAGCAATTCATCAAGTTGAGGAGTTGCAGATGGGTAAAATCCATAACCCTCCACCGCACAGTCAACATTTAGGTATGCAACAGTTCTTGAAGTTAGCATTGCCCTGTTCTCCTCAACCCATTCAGTGGATCCTATCTGCAATAATCCCCAAAGAAAAAAATTGTATCGAGAAGACATGTTAATTGTTCATTCAGAAAACAGGACATAGTCAGGAGCAATTGAGTCGAGAGAGAGACCAATCCATACTCTTCAGCATCCCAATTGCACAAGATGATGGTCCGCCGAGGTCTCCAGCCCTTCTTTTGCAGCTCAGACAACCGTTGAGCTAGCTACATCTAATGGAAGTTAACAAACAAGAAGTCGAGCAAATCTTAGTTAGAATATAAAACTGGGTACCCACATATAGCATACCTCAAGCAAGGTTGCTGTCCCACTGTTTGGATCAACTGCCCCAAATGTCCATGCATCGCGATGATTTCCAAGGATTACATACCTGCATGTTTTACAATAATAATTGCACAGAATTTGTACAGATTTTTTTTAACTTTCAAAAACGAGATTGGTAAGTGATTAAGTAGTTGAAATACCATGCAAGATCTGTGATATATCTGTAACACTAAGTGGTTCATGGTGACTGTTTCATCACTAGCCACCCAATTCCCTAAATGATGGTCACCGCACGAAATAAACTCGCCTTAAATACTTGGTGTGTGTCAGCACACTGTTTCAATGAAAAAGTGTGTCATACACACTGTTCAAAGAAAAAGTGATTCATACACTTCAAATTTTACGAGTCACTTTTATCTGGCCAAAGATTGAATTTCCATGCATAGCATTCAAGCTGACGCTTGAGGCCACACTGCCCACAGAGGGATTTGTACTACAGATGCTACAGTGTCCCTTTCCTAAACTGGAGTTTGGATGGGGGTATCGTAGGTAAGGTGATGATGGTGTTAGTTTGGGGATTTTTGATCATACCGTTCAGGTTCTTCTCTCCCTTCGATCACCGAAATGACATTCTGAATAGTAGCCATCGTCTCATTCCCCTATACAAAGAAAACAACAAATAGCAAAAGAAGATTTTTCTCTGTCCTTTCAAAATTTCCATCTCCAGCTCCTGTGTACAGCAAAAGAGCCACTTACTATGTAGGTCAGGTTGAGCACTGCCGGGCCGGGCCCAATCCTGTAAGGAGCTGCGCCATCGCCTCCTTGCCAATCCTCGGGCGCCACATCGCCGCCGATGAGCTGTAGTATGGTCTCCCCATCCTTCCAGGACACCGGCAGCGCCGGTATCCCCGGCATGTCATCGGAGCTCATCGCTTCCGCGATGCTCAGGCGCTCGGAGCCCTCCGACGACGCCCACATCGGTGTCGTGGGGTCCCCGACCCCCTTGAACGCGCTACCCACCTGCACGCCTGTCGGCGGCATCCATGGTCCGTCCGGGAAGGCCTTCCCGGCCGCGTAGTCCTTCTTGTCGGTGTAAATCACCGCCGCGGCGGCGCCGGCGTCGCGCGCGTTCCTGACGATGTCGCCACGGAACACTTGGCCGTAGCGCGCGACGGCGACCTTTCCGGTGACGTTGATGCCGCGGGCGGCGAGGTAAGCAAAGTCCTCTGCGCGGCCGTAGTTGGCGTAGACGGCCTCGGCGGCGACGGAGCCGGAGGCCGCGTAGGCGAGGAAGGTGGGGACGGCCTCCGCGGCGACCGCGTCGTAGGGGTCGCCCGCGTAGGTTTCCTGCTTCAACGCGAAGAGCACCGTGTCGCGATCCGGCGCGGAGAGCGAGAGGGAGCGGTGCGCGGGGTAGGAGAGGAGCACGGGTAGCTGGTGAGGCGGGTGGGGAAGGAGTGGGAGGAGAGCGTGGAGGCGACGTGCGCGGCGGCGAGGGCGTTGGCGGCCGTGCCCGCCAGGTGGGGGGCGGATGGTGAGCGCGTGCAGGTGCGCGGCGGCGGTGTCGTTGGAGCCGAGGGAGAGCAAGAGGGACTGGTAGTAGGACGGCGCGGGCTCGAGGAAGAGAAGGCGGTAGTAGGAGGCCGCGAATGCCGCGGCGATGAGAAGCGGGAGCGGGCGGAGCCTCACGGCCGCGCGGCGGGGAGCAGGGGGCGGGAGGGCAGGGGCCCGCGCCGCGGAGTCATCGGGCCCGTCCTGGGGCATGGCACCACGTCGTCAGGGACGGCGACTAGGCGGTGGCGTCGTGAGAATTGAGATGGGTAACCGGCGGCGGAGACGCTGCGGTTATACGAGAGAGGCGGAGCTGCGGAGGAGACGCCGAGCGCAGGCTGTGTCACTGACAGCTTGGGGGCCGGTGAACGTTTTCGTTCGCCGTCGTTCGCCAAGTGGTGGTGGGCAGCCGGCAGTGTTCGTCGTATCGGATACTTTCGCCTTTTTGTTTTTTTTTTAATTTTAAAGAGAATAGGAAAAATGGCGCGGGCCTGGCCGAGTGGATGTGGACGTGGGGATTCGGACTGGGCCTTTTTAATCTCGATACAATGATTTTTTTTTTTCGAGAATCGATGTGGACTGCTGGCAGCTGATTTTCGCATCGAAGAGTTTTTTTTTTTGAGAAACCGGGTGCATATCTTTATTAAGATAACAGTTTACATTCAAAAGTTACAAGAACAATCCTGAAAGAAAAACAGATACAACCAAGTTCTTGTAACACATCCCCTGTAATCCTCGCTGGCTGGTAACCGGAGCCGTCCGAAGCTCTCTCCCGGAAGAAAGAAAACGCCGAACTTGCGACTTGAAGCCGAACTCCAGCTCGGCGAAGAAGCTTGGAAGAAGCCACATCAAGTTTTTTGAAACCATCCTTGGCAGCAAGTGGCACATCGAAGAAATCGATGTACGCTTGAAACGCCGAACGCCCGTTCCATCGCCGAGACGAAAGAGATCGGCACCCCAAGAACTGGCAGCGACTCAAATCGCCCAGCAAAACAAAGCGACACCAGCGAAGAACTCCAACCCGATTCCTCAAGGTAGGGTAAGGTACATACCTCACGCGTAGCAACTCCAACATCCATGGCACCAACACCAACGCCGAAGATGCTCTGGAGGGCCAAAAGAACCGGCGAAAGCGCAGCACCTAAGCCACCGGTAGAAACTCTTCTTCGCACGCCGTCGGCGAGACGAAGAACCCTAACCCTACTTTAGGTAAAAGAAGAAAACTATATACACGACCATCGATCTCGTGGCTCCTCTTCACCTCGAACTGGGATGGTCGCCGGATGCAAGGAGGAGCCAGCGAGATCGACGCCGAAGCGAATCGCCTTGCTGCCGCCGGTCTAGACTGTAGCAAGGGGAAAGCCGAGAGGAGTCGAGAAAGGTGCGGCTTCGCATCGAAGAGTTGTTGTGAGGGATTAACGCCTGCCGTTTTGAGCCCAGCCCACATGCGGGCCAAAGCCGATGGAGTTCTGCGTACGGGCCGCGGTGGTAGTGGGCTTGGACCGGCTTCCTTGCATCATCAGCTTTTACAGTCTGGATGGATTCTGTGAGCTGTGCCCTTCACGGCCTGCTGCTCTACGAAGGGTCGAAAGAAGCCATTCCCGCTCTATATGAATTCTCCAGGGGACTGTTTGTCGAAGAAGATATATGGCTCGCATCCTTATTCCTTGCATCAGTTTTATCTATAACTCCTATAATCCTAACCCCCATTAACTAATTCTCCACGGCCACGATTGGTGAAACTTCAAAAAATGATGTCACCGACATCATCAAAGGAGTTACCTCCACTAAGGTGCTCATTTATCTTCCACTAGCTTTTTCTTTTTAAAATAGAAAAAAAAATCGTAGCACCTAAAACCAAATATCGTAATTAAAAATCCATTGCACTATGGTATTTCTATAAACTCTTCAAAACAAAAACCCGACATGGATATATTTTGATAATTTAAACCGTTTCTAAGCAAAAAAATCCGTTTGTAAGCAAAAACCTAGCAAAACCACATATCACATGGATTAGATGTAGTTCTCGAAACATGCATAATTTTATAAAGGAAAACTCCTAAATTTTAGGAGGGGGTGACCCTCGTATAATAGGGTGGGGGTTCGAGTAGATGAAATTTGGGTGATGGCCAGTTCAAATAATCTAGACTATGTATATCAATGGATACAACCTCCATGAATTGACCTACTATATCCATATATATGTATCTACTAATTTATAGTTTCGGCCATTATAAACTCCTTATATTTCTACTTCATACCCAAGAAAATCTTGCGCGGGCATCCTATTAGTTTTCATTATATATCATGGCTTGCACTGCTGTTTGGCAGAGCTCCAGGTAGCTTCGGATCTTAAAAATGGCTCAACTCTTAATTTTTCAGCCAAATGTCTTACCTCTACAAACTCTAGATCTATCGAAAACATGGGTCTAGCTCCTAGATTCACAAAATCGATGAACTCTTAAAACTCTTAAGTTTCGTGAAGTTGTTGAATATTACCCACTATGCCAGTTATAAATGAAAAATAAATTATTCGATTCCTTTCTTTCCTTCCTCCTCTAACGTCTCACGAGTTGCCACCGTTCCTCCCTGCGCCCGCCCCACCAAGGGCATGGTCGCACGCCGCCACATCCCAGCACAATCCGCATTCGGTCACGGCGAGCCCGTCCCCACGGCCTTGGTCACACGATGCCGTAGCCCTGCCCTTTGCGCTAGCCCCACTACCGCTTCGCCATTCGGCCGCGAAAGCACAAGGCTCGTTGCTTAAGTCTGGCCCCTTCATCATTCGGCATCACCATAGCCACACGCAGGAGGTAGGAGATGTGCTCTTTTTTATTATTATTTTAGCCTATTTCAAAAGGCTACATACGAGTCCATCTGAGCTCGACCAAATAGTTCAGCGACAGCTTCATTGTAAGTTACTCCATGGTGAGATACCTACTCGGGCGATATTTTTCAAAGCTAGAACCATACCAAACAGGTCTAGTTTGGATACATCGGCCTCGTCCCATGAGTGAGATAGATGATTGATCTAAGGGCAATGCTATGGTACATATTTTTTACCTAGTAGGAGGTAATATCTCAAACAAATCTAAGCCCTTGATTTTTAGATTTCTAAAGTAATTAATTTATTAGAAAAATAAAAATAAACATTGCCAAATCCCTTTACACGGAAACAAAAATCAGCGCATGCCCTTCCTTTCATACACGTGCGGTACCTTCCTTTACAATGGAGTCGTGCTGCTGATGAACATATATACAAATCATATTGGATCATCATGTTAAATTGTATTTCATTCATGTTACCTACTAGTACTCAATTAAAAGAATATGTCACACACATAAATAATATCAACAACTAACATGTTTAATTGAGCCGTGAACTTTGGGATACAAAATATGTTAAACACTTCTAATAAAATATGTATATATATTGAGTATGTACGCATGTATATTACGCCAACTCGATTATTAAAACTATGTTACATAATTCAGAGACCCTTCTAATAAAATATGTATATATATTGAGTATGTACGCATGTACAGTTTTGTATATGTTGGACATGTTTCTAGTATCTTGGGCACCTATGTATGGCATGGGTCACTTGTATAAAGGAATACATAGTTTATGCCAAATTTAATATGTCACATGTCTAAAGGTACAAATATAAAAAAAAAGTTACCACATCTAATAGGTCTCATATCTATCGAATTGATCTAAAAAAGATATTTATATCTAAAACTTTCTTTATTTATCATATTTTTCCAAAATTAAAAATCAAATTAATATATATTTTGGTTATTACCTCCAAGGAAGTAATAGGTAATTGTAATCATCGGATCTAACAAAATGAAGGGCTCACAATCATTTGTATGTACCGTAGCAAAGCACTTGATCTAAACATGAGTCCAAATGATCCAAACGTTTCGCGTCATAAAAAGAATGGGAGGCTGGAAAACGTAAATAAACGGAAAAAACTGTAAAAGGAAGGAGCAGAAAAAAGATTAGAACGTCAATCATCAGTTCACCATCCGTTCATTCACTCACGATCGACTCGCTGGATCAAGCCATCGGTTTCAGCGCTTTCCCTGCACGGAACGCGATTTTTTAAAACGCAATGCAACCGCCTGACGTTTGCACTGAATTGCTTGCATGATGATGCTGATGATGATGACGCCCCCATCTCGCGCGCGCTTAATGCATGACCGCAGCGCCGCAAACTGACAAGGGCCGGGGTCGGTGCATGACATATAGTACAGCGGCCCGGCCCGGTCGGCGGCTTTGATTACGCTAATGATCATCCCGATCGGGTGATCGATCAATGACGCGAGAAATAAAGCATGCGAGACCGGCCGATCGGCAGCCACCGAACCCACCACTGGTCGCTAGACTCGTCCTGGGAAAAAAAAAACGAGAGTGATTAGATGCAGGCTGCTAAGCTGGGTGATCTAGCATCCCTTTTCTTTTGCTCTGGTGGACCGCCGACCTCGGTGATCCTCTGATTCTGATGTTGCAAGAGCCGCCGTCACCATCACCACCAACTCGTGGCTGATGAGAAGGTCCACTGGCTCAAGAATGGACGCCCGGAAGGAGACTGTCCTGCTGGCGATTCCTAGATTTACACAGGTAAACTCTTTGTGACCAAAAAGAAAAAAGTTAGACAGGTACACGCAATGCGAGAAAAAAAATCAGAGGCCATGCTCCATTTGCAGTTTTGCACTCCAAATCACTGACCAACACGCAGAGGAAGTACGGGAACGTTAAGAAATGAAATGTTGTTGGTGGCCGATAAAACGGAGCTGCATTAACAAGAGTAACTGAACAATCAGGTACGGTTGGTGGAGGAAGAACGGAAGGAAGAACCGGAATGCAACAAATCGGAGCTGGTACACGGCCAAGCCGCGGCCACTGCCACTGCCAGCCATCAATGCGCGCGAGGGAGCATGGCAATATATATGGCATCATGCATACTCGACACGACTACGATGTCTGTCCACAGATAGAATTGAGACGGCAGGCAGGCAGACGCAGCTGCCGCCGGCTGCCGCATGCATGGTGCGGTCGAGCACCGAGCCTAGCGAGACGTAGTAGTACTCGTAGCTCGACTAGAAAACCACACGCGGCGTATGGGCACGGACACGTACGTCGCCTCGATCTGATCTGTCCTAGGCCTCGGCCACGCCACACAACCTGTAAAGCCAGCCACGCGCTTGGCAGCTACCGTGGCCCTGGCCGTGATCGCAGAAGCAGCCGTAGCAGCGGCGCGGCGCTGCCGAAAAAGGCAGGCCTGGCCGCGCCCCACACAGGCCGCAGACCGCGACATTTCGGCGTTCAGCCGTAGACGTGTAGAGGCCGGCCGGGTTTACGGAGTCGCCGTCACGGGTAGGGTAGCGGCAGCAGAAGGAACAGGGCGACAGATCGGCGAGGTGGACGCATTACAAGTGTAGCGATCGAGGATCAGACAGGGAAGTAGATAGACGCTGCCTCGAAGTGGGAGCTGGATTTGCAATTCTGCATGTGTACATCCGCGTCCTCCGACTAGAATTTCATAGACCATGCATGAAAAAGGGACATTTTTATGAAGACTTCGAACAGTACATGGAGTCGTGGAATCGGCTTGGATTGCCAAACTTCCCCGTGTGCTGCAGTACCTTGGCTACTCGCGCCTACGCGACGGGCTTTCGTTTTCCCTTTTCTTTCCTCTTCTCTCTTTTCGTTTTCTTTCTATGCTCCTCCCTTTCTTTATTGCTACTGTTTCTGTTTTCTAGAAATTTAATACGGAATTTGGTTTGTATAAACTTGTTTATAGAAATTTGTCCGCATAAAAAGTTTTGTCATGCCATTGAGTTTGAGTTTGTCTTCAAACTTGGTTTTTGTGAGTCTTTAGTCAACTGAAGACTGAATCTATATAATGTATAGTTGGAAGAGTGGAATAAAAATTTCTTTATAAAAAAGTAGAAGTACGATGAGAAAAGTTATACTTAAAGTTGTGCGAAAAAGGTTGTGCAATGTTATGAGTCATAGAATAGCGAAGCCACACGATTGGAGTCATAGAATAGCAATTTTTCTCTAATTTTTATGCTAGATAAACTGTGTGTAAGTTTTGTACAAACATACGGAGAATGAAAAACCCATGTTTATAGTTTGTTTGAAAAGTCAATTTGTGTTGAAAACCCTGTTGAAATATTGGGCACAAGTTTATTGCGCTTCAAAAATATAAAGTTGCCGAAATGAATTTTGCTAAAGAAAAATCTTAGCTACGCATCTAGTGTGATTTTGTATTGTGGTTAAACAAAGGTGAAGATTGACAGGAGTTGAGTTTAAAGATTTATTAGTATCCTTATAAAACACACACGCACACACTCCTTGTAAAACACACACGCACACACACATTCTACATCTATAAGCACCTCCAAGGCAAAAGATTGAGGTAGCAAATTTTGAGATTAACAAAATCACTGCAGGTGCCTCATCATCTATATATTGACAGGCGCACCATCTATCGCTGAAAGAACAACATTATTATGTCTTAGAACAAATCCAAAAAAAGGCAAGCACCCATATCGAGTAGATGCCTTGAACCAAGATAGACAGATTTCACTACAAGAAATCCAACTAGCAAAGGCCTGTTCATGCCGTAACAACGGTGAGTGGCACTTTAGTTTTTTTTTTTTTTTTTACGACAGTGGCACTTCAGTTGAATATTATGGGTAGTTGAAATCAATGTACCAAACATTTTTTAGGCTTCCCAAGAGTCATGATCATCCAGATTTCATATTGGCCTTAATTCTTGTTCACACACCTTAAATCAGGATGTTTTTATTGCTTCGTTCTTCATATAGACATCATTTAAAATTATTTTAATATTTAGCAGCAACGCGTGGGAAATCACTTAATATTAAAAACAAGTGATGAGATCACACATTTCCTAAGAAAGATACAGTGAAATGGCACGCACAAAATAATAAGCTTTTGATGAAAAAGATAAGTTAAACCCCAAAAGAAAGGGCAACTCAATGCAACATGTGGCGCTACATATTGATTTAGGCTCTGATTTTAGAATTACATTTAGGCTCTGATTGATTACGTGCACTTATCCAAACTACCATAGTACATGTTATTATTGTTTAGCTACCCGCAAAGCCTCTAGCACTCTCTTCTCCAAGCATGTAGTATGAATTCAACCCAACGTCACGATAATACAATAAAGGATATGAATGAACAAGGTGCGCTCCCAACTAAAACACAAAAAAAAAAAAAACCCAGAAAATGACAAGCAAGAAAGGATGAAACTTGCAAAGAGAACCTTATCTGCTCATGAAAATTCCTGCCAGCGAGCTAAAATTTCTCGTGCGCTCACTCTGCGTGCAGACGTCGCCATCACCTGGAAGCGCAGACGTCGCCATCCACCGCACGAGAACAGCGACGAACTCACGAACACATGCATACGGCGTACGTCCTGCGCCGCTGCGCGCTCGCAGCGCTGTTGGGCGGTGCGCGGCGCCACGCGCCAGGGGCCACACAAGCCAGCCAGCGTACCAAACGCACTTCGCAGCTCGTGAACCGTGGCGACTCCTCCATTCCCTTTCTGTTCTCTTCTTGCCCGTGATCGAGCTCCTTTCTTCCTTAAATTCTCCCCACATCCTATAGTCCCCGCCTCCTCCACCTCCCCACACCTGCCACGGCCCTCCCAGCTTCCCCGCTCGCCGCAGCACCGAGCGGCCGGCGTTGCCGTGGCGAGTGGCGACCGGCACCGGAATGGGCATGCGACGAGCCCGACTCTTGGCCTGCATTGCCGTGGCGGCCATCGTGCTCCTCGCGCCGGCGCGCGGAGTGGCCGGGCACTCGCGGGGGCTGCGGCCTGGGCGCGGCGGTGCCGGAACCGGCGCGGGGGAGCTGCCGTTCCCGGTGAACGCGACGCGCGCGGCGATGATCGAGCGGCAGTTCATGGAGTGGGTGCGGTACATGGGCGGCCTCCGGCACAGCACGTTCCAGCACGCGCTCGCCCGCGCGTTCCCCTCCTCGCTCGTCGTCGACAAGAACCCGGCGCTGGGCGACTTCACGACCATCCAGGCCGCCATCGACTCGCTCCCGGTCATCAACCTCGTCCGCGTCGTCATCAGGGTCAACGCCGGCACCTACACGTACGTACGCCGCTAGCTGGTGTCCGGGACTTGCGCTAGCTACCATTGAGTGCCCGGTGCTGATCGTATCGTACCACCTGGCTGGCTGCTGCTGCCTTGTGTGTCGTGTCGTGTCGCAGGGAGAAGGTGAGCATCTCGGCGATGCGCGCGTTCATCACCCTGGAGGGCGCCGGAGCGGACACCACGATCGTGCAGTGGGGCGACACGGCGGACTCGCCGACGGGGCCCAAGGGACGGCCCCTCGGCACCTTCAACTCCGCGTCCTTCGCCGTGAACGCCCAGTACTTCCTCGCGAGGAACATC
This sequence comes from Chrysopogon serrulatus, assembly GCA_015844335.1. Lineage (NCBI taxonomy): Eukaryota > Viridiplantae > Streptophyta > Magnoliopsida > Poales > Poaceae > Chrysopogon > Chrysopogon serrulatus. Next base: position 56,291 of record JADLZL010002451.1, on the reverse strand, counting down.
ACGTTCAAGGTACGTACGTAACCGGCACCCATTGTTGCCCTGCTAGTACTATGTATTAGTAGTACCTTGGTTTGCTTAACTCTCTGGGCTCTGGCATTGGGCAGAACACGTCGCCGGTGCCGAAGCCGGGGGCGGCGGGGAAGCAGGCGGTGGCGCTGCGGGTGTCGGCGGACAACGCGGCGTTCGTGGGGTGCAAGTTCCTGGGCGCGCAGGACACGCTGTACGACCACTCGGGCCGCCACTACTACAAGGAGTGCTACATCGAAGGCTCCGTGGACTTCATCTTCGGCAACGCGCTGTCGCTGTACGAGGTACGCACGCACGCCCGCCGCCGTTCTCTTCCTTCCTTAGCAATCTCTGTGGAAACACATGCTGCATCATGCAGGGATCTGTCTGTCCTTTGCTCTGCTACTGGGGTGCACCGTGCACATCAGTGTCTCAGGATGTTATGTTATTATAAATAAGAACACACAGCCAGAAAGTTTAGTAGTCTGTAGAATAGAACTGCGCTAGCTCGACTCAAAAAGCAGAGGCTCCATCTCCAAAGCAGAGCATGCTAGTGCGAAGCTGCCATTCCAAATTATCCGCTTTTGTTAATTGTTATGGAAGCCTCTCTTCCACGAGGACGAAATTAGACAGATGCTGTTCAGACGATCTTGAGCAAGATAGATAGATGCTGTACCACTACCACTGATCCGAGACTTCCGGTGGGCAGTCAGCGGCCGTTTCGTTCGGCGTCCAGGCAACGTTGCCTAGCTAGGCGGACAGGCAGCGCTCCCGCCGATCCGTTTTCTGTCTCCTGACGCTGGGAACCATGCCTGGCCGGCGACCTGATCGAAACGTGCCCTCAAAGGCTGGAAGTGCCACTGGATTCACGGCCTGGTTTGATTATAGCCTTTTCCGTGCGCCTCTTGACACATGGTTTTATTTATAGTACTACCTTGAAGCAATCATCTCCGCACGGGACAAGACAATACCGAGGGTTTGGTATGTACTGATGACTTTCTTTAAACAATGTACTGATGACTAGATAATAGCGTACAAGTCCTGAGCCTCTGAATTGTGCACTCCCATCTTCCTTTTTTGACACAAAAGAAAGCACGCAGCTGCACGTTTGCGTCTTCCCTAACATGAACAGCTCAATGTAGTAGTAGTACCAAGTGCCAGCACCTCAACACACGTCCACAAGCTGCACACACATCATTGCGAAGTGCGAAACTGCGAACCCCGGACCGCGATCACACGTGCTCGCCGTCGCCGAGCCGGTGGTCATTATATGGGTCCACCCGTCCATGTGTATGCGATTGGCCCCCACAAAAACTGTAGTCCTAGCTTTTGTTTCGTGGCCGCACGGGCGGCGGCAGACGCCATCGTCAATCGGTCACCATTCACCAAGCACTTCTCCTGCCCTGCCCGCGGCCTCTTGCTGGTGTCCGCTTGCGCGGTTGCTTTGCGCCCCAGCCGCCCATGACCTGGCAACGGGCCCGGCGGCGCTACGCTACACACTACATCCACGGGCGGCGACGTGCTGCTGCGGCATCTGATGCCTGCATCACGGGCACGCACGGAGCAGATCGATGCGCCGGACCTACCGAACTTTGTCAGTGCACGACTGCAGACTGAGCAGCACCGACCTAGTACTAGCACTACGTACAACAAGTACAATCATGATCCATGAATGATTCATATTCATACTGCATGCTATACAATAGTAGTAGTAGTATAGCTGGAACAAAGATTGACGGGTGGATGGATGCCGTTGGTGTTGGTGCAGGACTGCCACGTGCACGCGATCGCGCGGGACTACGGCGCGCTGACGGCGCAGAACCGGCAGAGCATGCTGGAGGACACGGGGTTCTCCTTCGTCAACTGCCGGGTGACGGGGTCCGGCGCGCTCTACCTGGGCCGCGCCTGGGGCACCTTCTCCCGCGTCGTCTTCGCCTACACCTACATGGACAACATCATCATCCCCAACGGATGGTACAACTGGGGCGACCCAAACCGCGAGCTGTACGTCCCTCTCCCTCCGTCCTCGCCTCTCTCACTCTCCTTCCATCCCCTGCTCGCGATCGAGATAGCCGCAAAACATCTCACGCATGCAGCATGCTGTTGGTTGCGCCATTGCCATCTCGGACTAGCGGACGCCACGGGCGTGCTCGTGCACGACGACGGTAGTGCTCGGGGGCCTGCACGCCATGCTGCGAGGCCTTTTGGGTTTTGCCAATCTCATCTAACGGGCTCCATGCCTTTCAGAAAGCAAAGGAGCTCAGCTTCTTAGCTAATCTTGCACGTATGTAGACAACCTAGTGCTGCTGCTGTATCCTGTTCCTGTAGGTTCGTGATCGATAAAGGCGCGCACAGCACAGCGCAGACGAAAGGGAGCAGTCACCGGCTCCCATTCCATTCCGTTTCCGGTGAATCATCCGTTCGCACGGGTGGCCGCGCCTCCTCATCTCGTTGTGATCGTGGACGCTTTTCAGATTCGATTCCCGCTGTCCCGCCGGCACGGCGCACGGGCAAAAGCAGAGTCTTATCCTATGCCGCTAGTCCTGTCAGGACCCCAAATGCCAAAGGCTACCAAAACATTCGTCGCCGATTGGAGAGTTTAGAAGCTGGAACCGGAATAACGTTCTCCTGTTGTTGCTGCTGCTGCAGGACGGTGTTCTACGGTCAGTACAAGTGCACGGGCCCGGGCGCGAGCTACGCCGGTCGGGTGGCGTGGTCGCACGAGCTCACCGACGACGAGGCCAAGCCCTTCATCTCGCTGAGCTTCATCGACGGCACCGAGTGGGTCAGGCTGTAACTGTAGATCCCCGCAGTCGCTCACGGTCTCGGCAGTACGGCACGCCACACCATGTAAACAACACAGAGCAAGGCAATATACAGATTTTATTACTTCTCGTTCCTCGATTCGGAGTCCAAAATGCAGCATCTCGATGGAATGAACTTTGCAGTGTGTACTGGGCTGGCTCTGGCTGAGTGAGTGAGTGAGTGGTGGTGAGTACAACTGCTCTGCTATTTGTCACCGAAAGATCGACGTCAACGTCTGCATGTGCCAGGTCCGTGCGGACTCGGCGAGAAGCGAGAAAGTTCTGTGCCTAACCAATGTCTTCTCCATTATCAAATCATCGTCACCTTCCAGCAGCACAGATGCTAGTGGCAATTTCATCATAATTATTATACTTCTGTACTAGCAACAACAAATTATAATGGTGAATTAAGGAACATATTTTAATACTACTAATTAGGGTTTGTCTGGCTGCATACAAATCCACCCAAAACATGTGGGTTGGGATGGATTTGAAGTGGATTTATGTGCAGTTCAACAAAATCTTAAAGATCCTACAATGAAGTTTTTATGTAATACTCATTGAGAAAAAAATAAATTCTAATTTATCTATGATTTGGTCAGGCCAAATCACCCGGAACTCCCTACATTACCCAGCATCTGTTGGTAATAATCCAAAGCATCAGCAATTCATCCCATATATTTGTAATTAATTTTCTCCACGGGAAGACGGTCGATTTCAAACCTGAACTGACAGCATGGAGGTATGGTCGCTCTCGCACCCCTCATCTTCACCTTTCGTCGCCCAAATCTTCTATTGGCAAAAATAGCAGCGGCTTCCAACACACCGCTGACAGCAGCTAGAGCTATTCCCCGCCTGCATGGCATGAAGTTCGTCATCGGACCTAGCCCCAATTCTACACTCCAGCGCAGCCTGCCCAGCCCCTGACTTAGTAATCTCTCTGTGAAATCGACAATCAACAATGATACATTCTACCTGTCAGCTTCTTTGGAATTTTGATGCATGACTACCTAAAGAAGGGAACACCTCAATTTCAAGGATCTGTCATGTGCATCTTAAAATGTTCAGCTTTTCCTCGAAAGATTAGTACTACAATTGTTTCTTTGCCGTAAAAGTTATTCAGTTCTCTGTGTTCAGCCTACAATAATCATCAGGCATGAGTATTATTCCTTGCTTAGTCTAATATGATCAACCAAAAAGAGGATATACTAGAATTTATGTTTGGGTGGGTGGAGGCGGAGATGGCCCATTTCGGACTTCATCAGGAAGCTCGGCCCGGCCCTGTTTGCAGCTAATGCCTACCTTATTGTATTCCTTTCTTTATCCTAGATGCATGTGTTCCATTTGTCCTGTAGTTTCCTCAAAGATGTAAAATAGATAGAAAAATAACGTCAAAGAATCAACCGTGGCTACAGAGAGGCAAATAGGCTAAGACTGAATTTTCAGATTTTGCATCGCATTAAACACCAGGTGCCGGAAATTATGGACCTATTCGGAATTTTCCCATCATGATTGGAAATTATGGCCAGGTCCAAATTTATAAGCTTATAAGAATCAATACCCTAGTCGACCTACGAACTTAGACAATGAAAATAGGGACAATATCTATAAAAATTGTGGGAAATTCGCAAAATATTTGAATTGGTGTCTTAATGTGTTTTAAACCTATCCACAACAAAAATATAAGACTCGACCAGCAATTTTAATGATTAAATGCATTCATGCTAGTTGGATCTCATGTTTTTGTTGTGGAAAGTTTCAAAACGTATTTATACATCAATTAGAATGTTGTGAAAAAAGATCTAGTTTTTAGGTTATTCATCCCATTTTCCTGAAACCAAATCTATTTTCTAATCTCTTAAAGATACTCTCAGAAGTGCTAAATATTCTCTTTAGATTTGCTACGTCCAAATCTATGTCTTGGTTTTTTTTTTCGGAATTTATAGAAGCTTAGAGACATTTTTTTATGATTTAAAACCGTTATCATGCTTTTAAGATTTTTTTTTTCAACCAAAGGATGAATCCACCTAAAAGACCACTTTTAACGTAGGGAGGTAATTTAATTATTTTATTTTGAGATTTGAGAGGGTAAGATATCTGATTTTGAAGTTTAATTTAAAAAGTCAAATTGCATACTCATGGCTACAGTTCAGAAAGGTAAAAATACCTTTTCCTATCGAACGTGATAAATACCCATGCTGATCATAGATTAAAAAAAACAGAATATTGCCCTTTTCCAAAGGGCTGGCAATAAATTAATTAATTACAGCGACGGAGAACGATAAGGTGCAAAAAGGATAGAATTACTGCTTTTGTTGTGCGCGAATAAACTCGTGACACCACTTATCTCGTGAATCTAATTTAGCTGCGTCTGCTTAAAACGCTGGATCTAGATCAGGTCTGTTGCCAAAAAGAAACAAAATCTAGAGTTCAAGTTTGAATGGCCCGATCATCTCAAAACAACGGTATTCACGGGGTCAGATGTAGCACACTCGCTCTGACGAAGAGAGTGCCGAGCAGTGATTAGTGAGTACAGTTTGTTTGTTATCTCCAGACAAGCCATAATAGGCATACCGCATACCTGTTCAATTTACAGTCCCAAGAATATTCTACTCCAGTATCCAGTGTCCACTGCTCAAGTCATCTCGAGCTCCAGCAGTCCAGCGTATGGTCAAGCTTATTTTTACAAAAGAAACGTAGAAAATAGGGACAAAAAAAGTCTCTCATTTGAAAGGAGAGGCTTCAGTGAAATCTCGGCGATACCGAAGCATCTAAAAACTCTTCTGTGAGACCGTGACTTGCTGTCCGGCTGCCCCGTGTTATCTTCCACTCACTCCGTGACTTGCTACATGTTTTGACGTCTATGACTACGAGTATGTACAAATCCGTGCACTCGTCTTCTACTACAAATTTAAACACAAACAGCGTCACGTTGCCTGATCACCAGAAGCTGTCCAGGTAGTAGTCTCTGGCCACCTCGTCACTGACGCTGATCCCGGAGAAGCCGGCCATCCGAGCCATGTCCGAGCACTGGAAGCAGAACCCCGCGCCGTGCGCATGCGAAGCACGACATCCTCGGCGCCCCTTCTCGGCTGACGACGCTCGTCCTCGGCGCCTGCTCGGCGGCGTCCGTCGTCGTCTGCCGCTGCTTCGGCGCGCTGTGGCACCGCGTCCTGGCCGCGGAGGACGCTGTTCCGGCCATGTACCGCGGGCTGACGAGCGCGTCCCGGTCCCGCTGCGTGGCGCGCCGCCGCGGCGTGGTGTCCAGGCTGTGCTCGACGCTCTTGCCGGACGAGTAGTCGTGGGCGGCGAACCGGGGCGTGCTCTGTGCAGTCTTGGAGCCCCGGTGGTCGCGCTCGTGGGTGCTCCGCCGGAACGAGAGCCGCGCGGGCTGCTGCTGCTTGCCGCCGGGAAGCGGCGAGCACGACGGCGTCGTCGTCGGCGCCGCGTGGCGGTGATGGTACTCCGGTAATAACTGGTCCGGGTTGTACCTGCTGGTGATCCGTGAGGACCGGGAGCGGAGGTGGCACGTGTCCATCTCCACGATCCGCGGGCTGCGCTCGTAGTTGGAGTCCGTGCTGTCAGACAGCATCCGGCGGTGCACCGGCGTCGGCGTCGCCAGCGGCTTCATCGGGACGTCCCGAGCAAAGGTCCTCTCCTGCACGACAAAACAGACCACATAATAAGATCAAACACCATGCTCCGAGGTGCAACTTCATCACACGAACATCGTTAATCATGCAGCAAAATTAAATAAGAAAAAAAAACAATGTGGATTACTTGTTCCATGGATTTCCGGTACGAAGCATTCTTGACGGCGATGGAGTCGGCTTGCAGCCGCATGAGCGTCTGCAACCTGTGCAGCGTCATGGCTGCCTGCTTCCTCACCAGGTAGCCCCGTACCAACGCCTGGATCTTGACGAGTGACCGGAGAGCTCGAAGCGCTCTCCTAGCCTGACACCAAGGATTTCAAACCTAATGTTAGACTTTCCTCTAGGCAAAAAAACTGTTTTTAATCCGTATTGCATTAAACAACTCCGGATTAGGTAATGAGGCTTATGTCAGGCTACGTGATAATCAACTGCTCTGACGCCAAACAGGAACTTGATAGTACGCTGAAGTCTTCGGCGACGCAGAGTAACACAGTAAACAATTGCACGACGGATCAACGTGCAGATTTTGTATAATAGTACCGACAACGCAAGAGTTAACGAACGACTGTACATCGTGGAAAAGAACAGGGAGCAGGAGCAGAACTGCAGAAGTGACATCACACACAACAAAGTCCACCTAGCCAAGCAGTAACAAACAAAAAAAGGCTGGAAAATACACTGAAAGAGGCATCTGCATCGTTGCCCAAAAAGAAACTTCTATACTTCATGACCCTTTTTTTAGGAAAAAAGGAAAAAAAAAGGGTAAATTGCAGGGTGCTTTTAAAAAAACAAAACAATACTTCTTGTGCACGTATGAATGAGTGAACAAGAAGATAGGAAGACATCAGAACCAGAAGAACAGAAGGAAGCTCGGGACGATCGTACCAGGTAGCCTCTGAAGTTTTCTGGATCACGACGGCGGCACGATGTTCTCGAGCTCTCGCATCCTCCCTTGGCGGCCTCACCAGTAGTTGCGACTGCGACCATTCCACCGCGGTAGGAGCGACGGCGTCCTGACCAGACGACCGCGCGCCGCCGTCAGCTCCGCCGCTCTTCCTCTGCTTGGCGAAGCTCCACCTCTTCTTCTCTTTCTCCGGCCCGCCGCCGCTCCAGTCGCTACCGACATGGTTCGCCGCCACCCCTCTGTGCTCTTCCTTCCTGCCCGTCAGTAGCTGCTTGAGCCATCTCATGATGCGCCTCATGCTGCGGCAATTCTCTCTGCGCACGATAATGCAAAGGAAGAAATCGGTCAACGAGCAAAAGGAATGGGTTGTAAAAAAGACGTTGTAAAAAAACAGGCAAAAATTCATCAACAGCAATCAAAGAAGAACACAACGAGCAGATGGTGGGAGTTTTGGTGGGAAGAAGGAAAAACTACACTCGGACGAGAAATCTATCTCACAATCTCAGCAAGCAACGGAGGAGACAAACTTTGGAACGGACAGAGACGATGACACACGAACACGACGAGCTGCGCCTCCAACTCGAGGGGAAAAGAGAGCTTTTGAAAGGGCCGAAGGAGACGCCTGGAGCAAGAAACAACGGACACAACCTTTTCGGAACTTCCGTAGGGAAAGGCAGACAGCCAAAAGGCAGCGAATTGTACGGAGGAATCCTTGCCCTTGGTAGCGGATTGGACTTGAAGAAGAAGAAAGAAAGAAAAAAAACCAAGAAGATCAGCTTGCAGCAGCGTCAGGAAGAAGCTCAATCAAGAGATAAAAGGAAGAAACTTTGCAGAGCAAGCAGCGGCAAAAGAGGAGCAGCGGCAAAAGAGGCGGCTTAGAATTAGGCAGCAAATTACAGCGTCCAGTAGAGGAAGCCGGCGAGGTTTACGCGCGGCGCGGCCGGCGTGCTCGTGCAGCGGAGTGGAGCCCCGAAGAGGAAAGCAAGCTACTAACGGCTAAGCTTTCGCTGAAAACCACGCGCGGATCAGCCTCTCGAACTGTAAAAAAAGAGCGAGCAGCGATCCCCACCCAGCGGGCAGCGGCGATCGGATTAGAAGGAGGAAGGAACTGACGCGTGGGTCTCCACGACTCGGCACCGCTGGGGCGCCGGGCACACCCAAACAGGTCACGAGAGATTCCCCCCGCCCTGCCGCTGCTCCCCGCCCAAGGCTCCGAGTGCAAGCCAACAAAACGCGCGGGGCGGGAGCCGGGAGGATCCAAACGACCAGCTCAGACGCGCACTGTTGCGGCTCCCGCCCCCTGCCATGCCAAGCCACACCCACACTTGCCTGCCCACTCCCGACGAGTAAAAACGGTGCAAGGGAACAAGGACGTGACGAGCAGTGCCCGGCAAAGCAATAGATCACTCACACACCTAGAACGGCCGGCCGGCCGGTCGGCGCGGGCGGCTGAGCGAGCGGCCGGGGACCGGGAGATCTGCAGATCGGCCCGCCGATGCCGATCCGATGACGCCAAGATCTGCCGGTCCTGGCTTCGCGGGCGCCCACTGCCCACTGGGATAGCGTCTTCGCTTGGAAGTACGCACGCGGCGGCGAGCGGGATGATCCGCTCTGCTGGCTGCTGCTGCTGCTGGCGAGACGCCCACTTGTTCCGGGCTCGGGCGAGGGCAGTTCTCTACACGCGCTTGCTATGCTACACACCTCGCGGCCGGCTGCCAGGCTGCTGCTGCCCGCGCCAGCCGCGCCCCACCCCCCCACTTCTATACCGTGCCCGATGATGATGGCCGGCTTGTCCCCATCTCTGACCGCCTGATCGCGCGCAGAGAAAGTCGCCGCGGGAGAAGACGATCGCTAGTAAAAAAAAAAAAAAAAGGAAACTTTGCAGGTTCGGTCATGCCGCCGCGGCCAGTACGACTTCTGGTCCGGCCGGCCCAATAAATCTCCTTTCCTTGCGCCACGAGGCACTTCACGGGCTAGTAGGGCCTACTGCGGGCGGACTGACTGGGGAACCTCCATACCTGAACGGTCAACGATCCAGAGGAGTATTAGCAGTAGTACTACTGACGAGAGAGAGAGAGCTAGCTCCCTTGGGACGGCAGAGCTGCGTCTGCTTGGGCGGGCCGGCGTCGCGTGCACTGTGCGCCGGTTGTACTACGTACATGGGCGGTGCGCCTGCTGCTCTGTTTCACCATGCGGGAGCGAGTACCGTCATCGTACAGGCGACGAAGCTACAGTTGCTGTCAGCGTCACCGTAGGATTCCCAAAAATCTTTTTTGGAATGATGAACAGTCCAGGTTCGTCTCAGTCCCGTCGTCCAAACTTTCTCTGACCTGCGCACTCTGTAGATCCGTTTCTTTTGACACCACACCATCAACACACCTCGTGTGGGCTCCAAGATCGACTTGTGACCTAGATAGGATAACGACGACCTGATTAGTGATGTGCTACCGGTATCGGTTTCCCCTGTTTAGCAAGGTTTTAGATGTAATAACGTGCTTGTGCCATATACAGGTAAGTCTTGTCAAAAAAAAAAAAATCAACATATAAAGAGTACGTACTGGAAAACGACAGCTAGCGACCTGCCGCCATACCCATACAGTCATTACATCGATCGTGTCGTGCATGCTATGATCGGACAAAATCTTATTGCTCGATCAGCTTGCTACCTAAAACCGGATGCCTCGTCTTTATGTGGCCTTGAGCAAGAATTTCTCCCTTTGGCTGGTGAGAAGCATTACCAGCAACACACACAGGTTGATGGCCCATGTTGACTTCTTGTCGCCTCTCGTTTTCTCTCCTTTTCTTTTGGGCTAGGAAAACGGGCGCGCTGTCATGCTGTCGCTGCTTGCCCTAAATTGCAGAAAACTCGATGCCGGCCTGTCGTGGTTGCACCGTAGGAGTAGCACGTTACAGTGTGGGCTTTGGATAAGCACCATTGTGAGGAACCGGAAGTAAGCGGCAAGCGTGCGAGTCCGGCTCCGATGGAGCTGGGAGAATTGACCCGTCCGTGGCCCTGCCGCACAAAGCTTACCCTTCGTTGCAGGTTATAAGATACTTCCTCTCCAATCAAACTTTTTTAAGTAACTTTCTAGTAAAGAGTAAATACATGAAATGAGTATATTATGAAAACATATTCTGAATAGTTCTAAACTGTTGGAATTTACTCCCTCCGTCCCTTTTTATTTGTCACTTCGGTTCCCGAGACATAAATACCGATAATTTTAATAAATAATAAATATCATCGATTAATATCATAATTAATATCATCAGAAAGATCTTTGGATCTAGTTTTTTAACAAAATTATTTGGAGATATAAATATTATAATGATTTTCTATAAATCAAGTCAAACTTATGGCGACGCATCCCACGACGACAAATAAAAAAAAGGGACGGAGATTATTATGTCGAAATCGGAACACTATTCTCTCTCATATTTACATCTACTATCTTGTCAGATTAGTCGGCTAATGATAGATGCTAGGGAAGGGAAACAGAAAACTGACGGACGCGGCCAATCATCAATCACATCGTACCGGTAAGGCTACCTCTAGTAGTAGTACAGGATAGCTGATGTGAGTTCCACATGCCGTGCAGCGCAGGCAAGTCACCGTGCCTGACCGTGCACGCATTGCCCAGTAGCTAGGCGACGTGATCCTTTTCAGGCTACCAGCATCTGTACTCCACGCTGCACGATGGTGAACGGCAGCACGGGTTCACGGCGCTGCAGGCCTGGAACTGCATGCTCGGCTGCTCGCCACGATCAGCAGTGCTGAATTTATGGTGCGCCGTGCGCTTGTACTCCTGATGTTGGTCGCGCATGTAGCTTATTGTACTATGGTTTGTTTGCTTGTGACCATAGCTTATCATATCGTAAGTTATTTGTGTCATAGTTTTTTAGCATAAGTTTGATTCACAGCAGCAACTATTGACTAGCCATGCTTTCTTAGTACCATGTCACAAACGTCATACAGACTCACTGAAAAAACTGTAGACACATTTTCTTGCCATTCTTTGCTACAAATGTGGGTTTGATTTTGCTAGCCACACTTTTAATAGCCACCACAATTTGACTATGGTTTGGCGTGACAAACTTCAACATGAAATACATGCATTTAGATCGGTTAAAAGAATTTTCTTGCTATCAACCTATAAAACAATGGTAGGAGGTCGACCTATAGTACGACCTGATGGTTATGGTCACTGTCTTGAGTTGCGGTGCAGTGCTATAGGTTTGCACTAACAGAGTTTGACAAGTTCCCCAGTTTGTAAAGTTGAGATCTTCCACTAAATAGGTTATACCCTATGGGTTACGGATCAGGTTTGCTAGAAAGGTTTATATCTAACTGAGTATCGTTCCTGCCCACATGCTGCACCTACGGCCCAAACATGGCACTATAAAGACTCGAGCTGTGCCATCTGCCTGTCGAGCCTATCATGCATGTTCCCACCCGCACTTGAACTGTCGTGACTTGCCTCGCAACATTTGTGCCCATGCTGCTCCCACGCCGCAAAGTTGCTCTAGGACCTCGTGCCGAGCTTGCCCCGTGCATCCTTGCTTTGTGGCTACCGTCGTAGGAGGAAGGATGAGGGGAAAGGAAAGAAAATGGCGGCTCTACTAGAGGAAAAGAAAGTGGCTGCCTCGTGCATCATTTTTGAATGACAATTGTATAGACTACATAGGGTATTGAAGTATTTTCAAACCACCATTCATTAGAGGCTAGAGCATGTATAATAAGGAATTTGAGTTGGCGAGATGAACTCCACGTTAACTTAAAAAAAATCCACTTTATGAGAAAGGTTGCCAAGCCGATGGTTACCTTGTCAACAAATCGAATAGCAGATTACAGGAGAAAAAGGCTACCTTTGTAGCCGAGGAGCTGGGCGCTCTGTTCTCGTGGGCACAACTCCAATTACAAAACATTAATTGCCCATGGATTTGATACAGACGGTCTCTCTGTCAATCTATTATATGAATAGACTATATCACTTACTTTATATGACATGGTATCTTTATTCAGTCAACAGTAGACTCAATTATCATTCTTGCTCTTAATCGTGCGGGTCAAGACCGCACGTCATCACATTGTGGCGAGACAACGACCTAGGCACAACCATTTAGTTGGGCCTGGGCCTGGTCACCGGGCCATGGGCCATGTTGATGAGCCAAATCTATACTTGTAGGTCGGGCGGGAGGCCCACCCTCTCGCCGGCAGGCATTAACGAGCCCCGGACAAGACGATGCAATACTGTAGATAGCGAGCTCGATCCACCGGGCGCCGCTGGTCGCTGCTCGCTACGGCAAGGCGCCGATGATGCGAGGGAACGAAAACACAGAAACGGAAGCACCAACAAGAACGCCACCGAAAGCTGCAATTAATCAAGCCATCAAGGCCTCGAGAGGCCCCCTATCCTCCTAGTCTCGACCCTCTGCTAGTTGCCTAGTGCTAGCAGCTAGCTGCATGTATGCGACGTGCACGCATCACGCACGCACGTGTGTGCGCTGCCGGGCGGCGTCGGGACTCGGGCGCGGCAATGGACGTGCAGGCGCAGGCGGCGCGACGCCAGCGACGTCGTGCTCCATGTGCCCACGCGCCTGGCCGGTGCCGCCGGCGCCCCGCGGCCTATGCGGCTACGCTTCATCGGTTAGCTCGATCGGGGCTGGGGCAGCGCCGGCGCGAGCTGCTTTTGATCGAGGGAGGCGATCGCATTGTTAGAAAGCGCCAAGAACTTGTTGTGTAAACTGCACGAAATTGAGCCCCGGAACCGAAGCCAAACGCATGCATGATTCCTGCCCGCCGCCTCGTGGCGTACATGTCTCATTGATGGACGCTAGTTGTCGACAAAGGCATCCGGTGCAATGCACCCGCGATTATCGAATGGATTATGGACCGATGCTTTGCTGTGTGCTCTGCTGGTAGCTGAGCTGAACCGATCAGCGGTGCATCGTTACGATAAACAAGTTGGGGATCGGTACCTGAAAGGTGATCGTCCATCTTACTACGAAATGACAAAGGTGTAACGTGGACATCACCTGACAAGGCATTCAGGACATCGACGTCGACAATCGTGCACGGTGCACCGTGCACAGAGAACGACCCCCCAAAAGCAAAGATGTTGATACAACGTAGTACGCCAATCAGATTATCAGACGCTCTAATTTCGTGCTTTCCGGACACAATGGCAGGATGAGCACATGATTTCGGAAAATAAAGATTCCCTACGCATTCCCTGATCAGATTCTACACTCTGGAGGTGGAAATGGGACGAGCCCTTCCCGTTGCTTCGGTTGAATTTGCTGGGCCGAAATGGCAAAGTTCCGCAACAAGCTAATGGGTTTATCCTGGGCTCGGAAAGGCCTCCCCTTTCAGCCCAATTGTACTGCCAAGCAAGTGTTGAGGAAAAAGAACTGGGCTTCTTAGTCCTGCGAGCAAACGGGAACCGGAGGAGTGCGCGACTGTGCGGCTGTGCCATGGCGGCCGAGGGGTCAGACCCTCCCCGGCGTCGGGCGCCGCCCATCGCCACCGGCGCGGGCGAAAAGATCGAGCCTCCTAGGAGGTACTAGTTTTGATCACCCTCCCGAATTCTCGCGAGATTCCTATGCTCTGATTTAGTGGACGCCCATGCCCGATTTCGTCCGAACGAAGCCTTGCGCCAAGGCCCACGCCGCCCTTCTAGTTTCGATGATGAGTAGATTGAGAGGTTCCGTCCCTAGCTACTTTGGAGTGGGTAGATGGCTACAAGTGTAGGTTCCTTTTAGGCAAGATTCGGACCACGCATCTCGTGGGCATCCTCATACGTTGTTAGGTTTTGGTGTTCTTCAAAGGGGCTTTGGAGCGTGGCAATGTGCGTGTGATCTTCCCTCCGTATTCTGGCAAAAGTCCCCACATTCGTATGGAATCTTCCTTTTCCATTTCTGCCAATATGCCTGCACCCGAGAGGGCATCGGCCATAGCTGAGTAGCATAGATGGTATTGGGTGATTTGTGTGGGAATAGGTTGATGATGAACAGTGCATTACTCTTTTTAGTGTTATATAATCCTCATGGTCCTAGTGATTTCCTTTTTCAGACTCACCTGATCCTGAACCTGAAGAGTCAAGCAGGCTGTGTATGTACTCTGCTTGACTGCTTGACTGCTTGTGCAACGCTATTCCTTCGGCCTATGTATTGTCTAATACTCTACCTTTTGTGTCCATTGTTAGATACCTATACCTCTGTTAACTCAACTCCAATTGAGGATTGTACTTATAAACTAAAAAGACATAGAACATTCAATTTTGTTTCCCCGTAGATCATTAAATACTTTGCTGTGGTAAGTCAAATAGGTTTTTGCTCCTTCTTTAGTCATTATCCTCATTAATTCATTGAACCGTAAGCATCTATCCTGCCGTTAACTTTCCATTGCGTGTTGTATAAGTATCGGTATACTAGGTTATCTGGAGGGCATATCTTATCTTAATATTTTTTTCGAGATCGGGACTTCACCCGTATTTCATTAATAAGAAGGGCCAAAGAAAGGCCGGAACCAAGATACAAAGGACTCATGGTAATCCAAGGATTACCAATAAGGCCCACAACACAAACACAAAGCAAGAACGCGAGGGGGGGAACCCTCCACCGACAACCCCGACAACTGAACCTAATACAAGAAATAAATCTCAACACCTCGGTAGCCAGCAGTGATAGGAGCCATAGAAGAAGAACGGCAAAGCATCCGTCCGGAGCACCTCGGCAGCAACGCATCTGCCGGAACCTCGGTGGCAAAGCATCCACCGGAACACAGCGACCTCGGCGGCAAAGCATCCGCCGGAAACGCGACCTCGGTGGCAAAGCATCCACCGGAACCCCCTCGGCGGCAAAGCATCCGCCAGAACACCTCGGTGGCAAAGCATCCACCGGAACAACCATGACTACGGCTGCAACACACACCAGCTGGACAACCTAGGTGAGGAGAAACCTGAAACACAATTAGGTGCAGCACTACGACCACGCTGACAACGGCGGCAGGAGCAGGAAACTCGCAAAACGACGCCTCCAGGAAGGAAGTGGCGCCCAAGGGCGTCACCGTCGTTCGCCCGACCACCGTCGGGCAGGGCTTTCGCCCGGAGCTTCAAGCACAGGCAGGCGCGCCCGCTCGAAGCACGAAGCAGAAGCACGAGATGAGCGAGACGACGCCATTCACGCCACCATGGCGCAAATGGCGCACCACCAGAGGAGCCATCCACACCACCACGATGCAAGGCGGCACCCGTCGGCTGGTCACCAGGCCGAGGACCAACGGCGTCCTCCGGCCGGCCTCCTCGAACCGCCGGACCCGTGGCCAAGCTGGGCGCCGCAGCAGCCCGGCGGACCGGCCGGGGTGTGGATCCGACCGGCCGCCGCCCGGCCCAAGCCACCAGCAGCACGAGTGCCGCCCACCGCCCGGCAAGGCCGCCACCGCAGCATGAGGGGAGGACCAGGCGCCGTCGAGCACCGATCCGACCCAAAGGGGCGGATCCGTCAAGCCGCCGCAAAGACCGCACCCATGGCTCGGCGCCGCCCCAATCGCCATGGCCGCCGCCACGCGCAGGGAGGAGGGAAGGCGCCCGCCATAGCCACAGACGCCGCGCGGAGGAGGACCGGCTGGCCACCAGTCCCGGATCCAGCCCAAGCAGGCCCGGATTCGGCCGACCAGGCGCCCGCCCGCCCGTCGACCATGGCCGGGAGAGGAAGGGGGTGGGGGAGGGGGGAAGAGAGGAGTGCAGGGGGAAGGGGAAGGGGGGCGGAGCGCCCGGCCATCCAACGAGGGCGCCGCCGCTGGCTGCCGCCGCCGCACGGGTGGCGACGGCGGCCGAGGGAAGCCGGAGAAGAGGCGGGCTGCGGCGGAGGATGGAGTGCCGCCCGAGCCGCCCTACGGGAGGACGACGCGGGGGCTGTTTTTCGCTACGGTTCCTCACATTCCCGTTTTACCTTATCTTAATATAGCCTAAAATAACAAAAGGAAATCAGAGCACAATGAAATTCATGCTCTGTAGTTCCTTCTCAGATGGCTATGTCAAGCCAAATAGGTTTGTGCTTCTCACTAAGTCAAGACAAACCAAGTTATTCTATTATTGAACTTCACACCAAATATAATTTTTTGAATCATTTTTACTGTTAATACATTAACTAGTCGAGTGGACTACAAATGGCACCAATGATTTAGTTGATGATTTGACGCCGTCATAGTACCAGTCAAATCTATTACTCTAGATAGTACTATATCTTCTAATAATTTATTTAACAGTTACAATTCACAAGCAGCAACTGTACAACTATTGTGTTGCCTATTGCATAATTTATTTATCCTGTTCTCTGGAACGCAGGGCCAGGCCTTCGCAAGTTACCCTAGATAAGGACAAGTCAGTAGCATCTTCCAACTCATCGGTATGCCCTAACACGTCCATTGGCAATGGCCACTTTCTTTCCTGTTCCTTTATATTCGCCAACATCCTTTCTTGATGTGAACAACACTTTTGCAGATTCTGGGTTTGCTGCCAGCGAGAGTTGATCTAAACAAAGTTAGAGAGGCAAAGAGATTTGTCGTCCTTCAAGCGCAGCACGAGGGATGCCTTGGAAGCTATAAAAGCTTCGACTCCCTCTTTGGGAACTACCTTGTTCCTGTCATCCCAAGGAACGACTTCTTTGATCAGGTTGGGACCAAATCATGAACAAGAATGGCAATTTGCAAGGCTGTGAATACCGAGCAGGATGACCCTCCTAATGTTTGCAAATTCCTTTAAGAGCGCGACCTGATACCGCATTCTTAGGGGAATGGCATGTTCGTGAAAAAAATGAAGTTACTGTCAGCTCAGAGTTAAGTAATATACCATGTTGCATGTGATGTTGTACGTATGCCCCTACTTGCAAGATCTCGACAGCGACAAAAGGTAAAGATTTTCCTGCACAGTTGCAGATCTAAGCGGTGAAAAAGCTTTGCGTTGTGGCGAGCATATGTTAGTGTGTTAGCTTTCTTTTTTCTAGTGGGAATTTGTATGCGGTCCTCGCTATCACCCTCAACCGGCCTCTGAGGAATGCACATTTGGGTTCAATCATTTTATTCTCGTATTCCTCTCTCGTCACTAAAACCTCCTTTTCAATTATTGATGGAGGGGGGTTTTCAGCCCTTTTGCCTTGTATACACAGCAAATGCAACAATTTGCTGTGTATATAATACAAACATCCAAGTGCCACTCGCGCAACGTGTCTGATCTTATACATGTTACATGATTTGTCGGTCAGCTACCATTCGCCATCTGAGTGAACCAAACAAAGCAGCCAATGAGGCCAAGCTGTTCCTGCATGTTACATCTCGTGGCCTGACTTTTAAGCCACTCGTTCTGCAAGTACAGTCTTTCTATTGTTTACTGAATATCACATGGATCACACTGGCTTTGCAAGAACAGAAGCTTTGTCATTCAGAAGAGAGCGGAGGCACAGCGACAGAGAGAGCATCTTCCCCGACTGTAGCAAACTGTGCCCGAAAGCTGCGTGAGTGCGTGACATTGGAACCGGACGTTAACGAAAGGCATCGGCATCGTGCCAAATTGCCATGGAAGCACGGCGCCACTGCCATACCAGCCCCCAAGCAGCGGGAACCCGTGATGGCCGTGAGCCCGTCAACATTTCCAAACGAGCCAGTTCTTTGGCTTGCGGCGGCCACGCATCCGTCCATCCTTGCACCCACCCGTCGGTCGGCCGAACCTCGTTAAGGACTTGGAGCGGGACCCACCTGTCGGTGACGTCGGCCGCGACTGCGGAGGCGCTGCTGTGTCTGTGTCGTTTTGCGAGCGGCCACGGACCACGGCTGGTGCGGCGCCGTTCGCGGCGGTCGTTGACCCCTACGGCGCGCGAGATGGTGGGGCTCCGCTCCTCGCCGTGGCCACCGCGCAAGGCCAAGGCCGGCCATCGCGCAGCCGTTAATGTGTCGACACGTCAGCGTCAGGGCTCGTGTCGTTACGTCAGCTTCGCCTTCCGTGGGCCCTGCCGCACGTGCCCCCATTCTTCTGTCTCGTTCGGACACGCTAAACTAATCCGGAGCTCCGTCATGCTGATATGCTGGTGAAATAAGCCAGTTGATAAAATAAATTGTCTAATTTTATGTAAGAGAAAAATACTGTTTAAACGACCGTTAACCTCTCTCGCGAGTTTTTTTACACATAAAACCTCAGGAAACACCTCTATCATGACCTGATCCCCGAACCAAGGGAATGCCATGCACGATGCACCGCCCTTATCCCACGAACGGGGATCCAGACCGTCAGCGCCGAGGACAACTAAATCCCAGCCGTCCACACGCAAGGGGTACATCCGTAGATGCTCCAAAGGGCGAGGGGGATTTTTGTTCCCTGGGAAAACGCCCAACTCGTGGCTCTCGTCCCACTCCCACTCCCACTCCCACGCTTCCGCGAGCGGACAGCGGAGAAAGAGCCGGAGACGACACAGAAGCGAGGAGAGAGAGACAGGCGGTGGCCTTACAGTGGCGTAGCTCGCGATCCGGGCGCCAATACTTGGGTTGTTTGTCGCTCGGCTCGGCTCGGTCGGGAGGCTAGCTAGCGCTCGGCGGTCGTCGCGATGGGGAAGGGCGCGGTCGTGGGGACGGCTGTGGCGGCGTGCGCCGCGGCTGCCGCGGCGGTGGGGGTGGCGGTGGTGCTGACGGGCAGGAGGCGGCGGCGGCGGGAGGCGGAGGACGAGAGGAAGAGGAAGGCGGCCGCGGTCGTCGAGGAGGTGGAGCAGCAGTTCTCGACGCCCACCGCGCTGCTCCGCGGCATCGCGGACGCCATGGTGGAGGAGATGGAGCGCGGCCTCCGCGCCGATCCCCACGCGCCGCTCAAGATGCTCATCAGCTACGTCGACAACCTCCCGACCGGGTAAGAGAGGGATCCTCCGGGTCCGCGTGGAGTGGATGTGGCCACTGTTCGTTTCTTCGTCTTGTTCTTATGTTGCGCGGTCTTCCGATCGATCCGCTGGGTTATAATTCAGGCTTCGATTAGGTGGAAATGTCGGTCTGTTTCAGATTGAATACGGTGGTGCTTTGACGTGGTTTCGAGCGGAACCAGGGCGACGCAGTGTGTGTGATTTTGTTACGGTTTTTGTTGATTCTTGTAGGAGGGCGAGACCTTGTTTCTCATCTGGAGAGTTGGTTCATGGTCACATTCGCAATACGTCTAGTCCTTTAAGTTTTAACCCACACCGTTGTCGGGATGCTGGTGTGATTCATGCTTTTTTTGCTTCACATGTTATTGAATGCGTATGCGTTCGGTCTTCTGTCTTCGGTTTGAGTGTAAATCCGTTTACATGTGTATTTGGATTGGCGAGGTAACTAAAGGTAGTAAAAGGTGAACAGTTATGATGGGTTTGATGTTTAATCTGTCCCAGCCTCACAGGTCATTCTAAAACTACAATGTCTAGTTTTAATAAAATATAAATGGAGCTTTCGTGTTTCTGGCTGTATCTACATGCTCACCTTCACGGAGGACCATGATGTCGTCCTTTCTACGTCATGGCTAATGTCTAAAGTCCATTTAATATTAGCACTACCTTTCCGGTACTGCCTCTGTCACCAAATTTTTGGCACTATTGAAACATGTACTCACATGTAGTCAACCTTTGTAATTGTGGACCCAAGATATTTTTCTATGTAGTTTCTGAACCACACACACACACACACTCTAAACAACTGTATTGTTGGATCTGTCGCATATATAATATGGATACTTCCTAAGAGAGATACTGTATGTCGAAATAGAAAACACAGCCAGTTACATTTAAAAGAACATAATTTGCTGATGAAACATGTGGCTCTTACTTCGTGATGTCTCCCTTTATGGTCTCAACTGCTGTTACTATCTTGTTTAATGATGTGTGTCATCCTGCAGGGATGAACATGGACTGTTTTATGCACTGGACCTTGGCGGGACCAACTTTCGTGTCATACGGGTTCAACTTGGAGGAAGGGATAAACGTGTCATGAAGCAACAATATGAAGAGGTCTCCATTCCGCCTCATCTTATGATTGGAACTTCTACGGTGAGTGCTTTTACTATCTTAGAATTTAGCTGACAAAAGAAGTATCCATGTTTGTCTCAGAGCTATTCCAATTAATAAGGAAAAAAAGGGAAAACACATTGCCACCATTCCCATTATGAAAAACTTAGCCCCAAAACCCCCTACCTATTCATAAGTTTCACACCATTACCATCATGAAAAGATCAACACAAAATATCCTTATACATATTTATAAATTACCCACTACTGCCATCGAAAAATTAACCGAGAATTCCCCAAGCATACTTCTCAATGATCCCACTTCTGCCATTATTTAAAAATGAAACGAAATAAAAAAGGAAGACAATTAAGTTTAGGTAATGCATAAGTTTGTCGCACACGGTAATGCATAAGTTTGTCGCACACGGTAATGAATGTGTTTGTCGCACACGGTAATGCATTTAAGAGATCCGACAAAGCATCGCCCTTGCCTTTTTTAGCTAAACGCCGCTTGGTCTATTTGCTCGGTTGCTCCCCATGAGCGAAGCTTTCCTTTTTTGGCTATATTCGTGACAAACATGGTTCATCAGCAACCCATGTGCGAAGCTACCCTTTGGTTCCTGGTCACGTATTTCTCCTCTATATATGTTACTTACAAACCATGTTGCTAACTTGCTATAAAAACATCTCTGTATATAAACAAAAAATATGTGAACAAATTTTTATTGACAAAAGTTACGCACCAAAAATTTTATAAAACAAAAAAATCATAACTTATATGCAAATCTATGTAGAAAACTTAAATACATAATTTTTTTTGTAACATATATGATAAATAAGGTACACACTTAGATTCCTGATACTATCCGTGCAATTGCAGGGGCCACCCCCACTAGTTTCATGTCTCCTGTATCAGCATGCTTTACTGACACTTCTCAAAGAATGATTACAGGAACTGTTTGATTTCATTGCTGCTGAGTTGGAAAAATTCGTGCGGACTGAAGGAGAAGATTTCCACCTACCAAATGGCAAGCAGAGAGAACTGGGTTTCACCTTTTCTTTTCCAGTGCACCAAACATCTATATCATCAGGGACTCTAATTAAGTGGACCAAAGGCTTTTGCATCAATGGCACGGTAAAAGCAAAAATACTTTTTGTTTACACTTTGCTGACTACATTGCTTATTTATATTACCAGTGCCTTGACCAAAAACTGACTATGACACCAAGATATGGATTTCTCTCTAATTACTACACATTTTTCTTGACCATACAATGTGTCAATTTAGCTTGTGCATTTCATTTTGACACATTTTATTAAATTGACAATGGAGTAGTCGTTACCTATTCATGCTGCTTTTTTTTTGTAACTTCCGGCACAAAGAACCTTACTTTTCATTGAGAAAATGGATCTTTGTCTTAAGATTCATGATGTTTGTGCCAACTGTGAAGTGTCCTACATCAAAACACAGTATTTTTTTTTTATTCCTATGAGCAGGTTGGAGAAGATGTTGTGGCTGAATTGAGTAGGGCCATGGAAAGGCAGGGTCTTGATATGAAAGTTTCAGCTCTGGTAGTTACAATAATTTGTTCACTATTTATCATCTCAATACTCACATCACATGCCCTATGTTTTACACCTATAGTGTAGAATTTGCCATTTCCTTATGCCTTCTAATATTGCTTTCAGTTTCTTGAGATGCTTTATCTTGATGTCTGGCAAAGGTCCATTCCATTGGACACATTAGAAGTAAACATAACATCATGTAAACTGACAGGCAACGTTTTTGTACAGGTTAATGACACCGTAGGCACATTGGCCGGTGGGAGATATGCTGATAATGATGTTGTTACTGCTGTTATATTGGGCACTGGCACAAATGCAGCTTATGTGGAACATGCAAATGCGATTCCTAAATGGACTGGGCAACTGCCTGGATCAGGGAATATGGTTAGTGTTTGACTCCCACCAAGTGAGTGGAATTTTAATAGTCTTTGGATAAACTGAGCTGCTCAGTTGGTGCGAGATGTGGTTGTGCGCCCCACCACTCAATGCAACTCCTCTTTAGCGCGAATTTGGGTGCATATTTATTCTTATTACAGTGCCACCTAGTTCCTACTAGGTTGGCCGAGTTTTAATTTGAAATGATCTTTTGGGCCTTGTTAGATTGTATTCATCCAACATAAGTTTGGCCTTCTGTGTTTTACTATTTTATTATTTTCTCACCATTTAATAATGTAACATTTGGTTCTTTGGAATGCTACAGGTAATCAACATGGAATGGGGAAATTTCAGGTCAGATAAACTTCCAAGGTCGGATTATGATAAATCCTTGGACTTCGAAAGTTTGAACCCTGGTGAGCAGGTATACCTATTTGATCTATGCAGCCTTTTATTTTAGAATTCAATTTTTTCGTAAGTTTAAGTGAGCATGTTTTATGCACTGGATCAAATCCAATCAGATTATACACCTATCTGCATACAAATCCTATTTGCCCAAAGGTTGACTCAAATTTTAGGGGGTAAAGGTGACTGATGAATAGCAAAACCATTAATCTATTGCTCTAACAACTATATTTGGTGGTGAAGTCGTGTGTACATGACTCCACTCAGCAGGGTTCAAATCCTGGGTGTGCACCTATTTAGATGTCTGTGGAGTAAAATATTTGAGTGTTGAACTTGAACATAACCTATGTACCCTTTTCTGACTTTCTCAGATATATGAAAAGATGATTTCCGGAATGTATCTTGGAGAAATTGTGCGGAGGATCCTGCTGAAACTGGCTCATGATGCTTCATTGTTTGGGGATGTTGTTCCTCCGAAATTGGAACAGCTATTTGTACTGAGGTTACTTTCACGTCCCATCCACTCACGATATTGATTTTCTTATATTTGTAGGATACACAAAAAGATCCAAAATCAACTTATATAAAGGTGCATACATATTTGCACAATAGATTGTGGATCTACTTGGGCAGTTTATACTATGAGTTTTACCGTACATCTAAAGCTCGAAATTAGGAAGTTCACCCACATAGTTCCAGACTGAAGTTGTAAGACTTAGGGCTTTGATAATGCCCTCTCACTTTCATTGAATGTTTATTTACATGGCC
This sequence comes from Chrysopogon serrulatus, assembly GCA_015844335.1. Classification (NCBI taxonomy): domain Eukaryota; kingdom Viridiplantae; phylum Streptophyta; class Magnoliopsida; order Poales; family Poaceae; genus Chrysopogon; species Chrysopogon serrulatus. The sequence goes on along the minus strand of JADLZL010002451.1, from coordinate 32,805 downwards.
AATCATTAAATTAAACTGAGGTAATTTGGTGCAATCTCTCTGCTTATTCAGTCTTTTTAAGCACGTGGACTGCAAAATTTAATTCCGTGACCTTATCTTGGAAGTTGGAATTGCCACTTTCAGCTTAAGATAAGTCATAGAATGAAGCTGAGTCACACCTTGTGAGGAAACAGCTCTCTCTCTCTCTCTCTCTCTCTCTCTCTCTCTCTCTCTCTCTCTCTCTCTCTCCACCCTAGAGTCTAATCAGAAGTTTTGCAAATCCACCTATTTGTGATGATGTGAATATGGTTGAGCTACATTGAGTATTACTGAGCCTTGTAGTCCCCAACATATAAAATTCCTAACTGAATCCCAGAGTAATGAAATGAAAGAAATCAAAATGCTCCTTCCACTGCCCATCTAGATCTTTAAAATCACACCCATAGGCTAATCTTAAGAAGAAACAGAAAAAGTGAAAATGGCAATTGTGATATTTTATTAGTGTAAATCTTGTTGCTTGTGAAGCAGAATTGTAAGTCTTGTGTAACAATAAAAGCTTTTCTGAATGAAATTGCGATTGTGATATGGCAGGACGCCAGATATGTCAGCCATGCATCATGACACCTCACATGATCTCAAACACCTGGGAGCTAAGCTGAAGGATATTCTGGGGGTAATGATGATACAAATGTTCAAAAAAGGGTATTGTTAGATACAATCTTCAATGAAAATTGGTTCCTTATGTGTTATGTTTCTACTTATTTTAGGTTCCTGATACTTCTCTCGAAGCAAGATACATCACACTTCATGTGTGCGACCTTGTCGCAGAGAGAGGTGCACGCTTGGCAGCTGCTGGTATATATGGTATTCTGAAGAAGCTGGGCAAAGACAAATTGCTAAGTGACTTTAGTCAACAAAGGACTGTAGTTGCTATTGATGGTGGCTTGTACGAGCATTACAAGAAGTTCAGTTCCTGCCTAGAAGCGACACTCACAGACCTGCTCGGTGAGGAGGTTGCCTCATCGGTTGTTGTCAAGTTGGCCAACGACGGCTCAGGAATCGGAGCTGCACTTCTTGCAGCCTCACACTCCCAGTATGCTGAAGCTGAATAGTTCTAGGAGCTCGGCTCCTAGTGTAACCTTTTTTGTTTTCCTCCCTTTTCCCCTTCAATCGAGAGCCCCACTCGTGCGATTCGCAACTCTCTCTTTTTTGTCTCAGCAGTGGGATATAGCTAGGATGGTGCCACTGAGCTTGGAGTACATTATCACTAGCAGCAAGCATTAGCAACGGCGGAAAATAGTGGAAGCGGAGGTCTGAATAAGCCGTTCCATTCCCGCCGATTCTTTTTTTTCCTTTCCAATTATTTAAAGTTTGTATTATGATGCCATATCACAAAACAACCAGTTCTGATCTGTGTGATCTTGTCTTTTCTAAAATAAAGAGGGAGAGGTGGGGGACCAAATCATACAATCTTACTCATTTTTTAATGAATGTGCAGAGCTCCTGCCTTTTATTTCAGATACAGCTACAATGATAATATTTGCTTGTTCTTATGTTTGATTGGTCTAATGTATTTGTGATTCAACAGAACTTTACTGTGTGAAACCCTACTGACAAGTTATGATGCATAACTCTAAGCTATAATGTTCTAATGTTGACTGACGCTGTCCAGACTTACTGTACTGGCATGTGCAATGCTCGGTTCTTAGACCGTGCTGTCGAAGTCACTATTCTCTTGGGTCTCAATTCCTGTTCCGTTCGACGGCTGTTTCCGGCGACTGCGTCGCTGCGGCAGCAGGAGAGGAGCCGCTTCGTACTCCTGGCCATTCTCCCCTTTGCTCTTCTGGAGCGTCTGCTCACTGCACCTGAGCAAGATTTGCAGCACTTCTTTCATGGTTGGCCGCGACGACGGCATATCTGCGGTGCACAGCACGCCTAGCCTGAATACGACCTGGATCTCCTCGGAGTACCCTGCACACCTGATGCTCCTGTCTGTGGCATCGGCGATGCTGCCTCCTGATTGGTAGTGGTGCCGCGCCCATCCCGCCAGGCAGCCGTGCTCGCCGCCGGCGCTGGCCTCCTTGCCGGTGGTGAGCTCCAGGAGAACGACGCCGAAGCTGTAGACGTCAACCTTCTCGTTCACCTTGTTCGTGTAAGCACACTCTGCAGATAAGCACATGCAGCGTTTGATTTGGTACCCCAAATTCTGTAAAGAACAGAACCCAGCAAAATGGACAGGGGTGAAATCCATACCGGGAGCCATGTAGCCGAAAGACCCAGCGACGGCGGACATCGTTTTGGGCGCCCCGACCTCCGCCAGCATCCTGGCCAGCCCGAAGTCGGCGACCTTGGCCCTGAACTCCGAGTCCAGCAGGATGTTGCTCGTCTTGACGTCGCGGTGAATGATGGGCGGCGAGGACTCGTGGTGCAAGTAGCATAGCCCCTGCGCGGCGCCGACGGCCACCCTGAGCCTCGTCGGCCAGTCCAGCGGCGCCCTGGCCGTAAGCAGGAGCCCATCAGCGCCGGCGTTATGGCCGTGGAGCCATTGGTCCAGGCTGCCGTTGTCCATGTAGTCGTACACGAGGAGCTTGGCCTCAGTGCCGGAGATGCAGCACAGCAGCCTGACGATGTTGTTATGCCGGACGTTGCCGAGGACGCCCGCCTCCGACTCGAACTCGCGCTCCAGCGCCTCGTCCAGCGCGCCGGCGATCCGTATCCGCTTCACGGCCACCGTGCCCGCGCTCCCGTTGAGACGGTTGGTGTAGGTGACGCGGTACACGTGGCCGGAACCGCCGCGGCCGATGAGGTTCTCCTCTGTCAGCTCCCGGAGTATGGACGCCTCCCCGAAGCCCAGATCCTGGACGAAAGGCGTCATCTTCAACTCGTCCCGGACCGCGACGCGCGGCCGTTTCTTGATGTCGCGGACGAGTAGCAGGGCGAAGGCCGCGGCGGCGAGGAGCGCGCCGCCTGCGACGAGGAGGCCCGTGCGGAGTGCATGTGAGCCGCCTTGGGAAGAACCCCCGTCTTGTGATCCCGCCGCAGCGCAGGGGCGCACGCCGGCGAGGTAGCCGGGCCCCGGAGCCGCGGTGCAAAGGCCGGGGTTGTCGCGGAAGCTGTTGTCGTAGGCCGCCGTGTCGAACTCGATCGGGACCTGGCCGCTGAGGCGGTTGGAGGACAGGTCGAGGGTGTTGAGGTTTGGCTTCACGAGCGCCGGAGGTATGGCGCCGGAGAGCTCGTTCGACGAAAGGTCAAGGATGCTGAGCACCGGCATGGAGCCCAATTCGGCCGGTATCGCGCCGCTGAGCTTGTTCCTGCTTATATCCATCAATGTCAGCTGCCTCAGACTAGCAACGCTCTTGGGGATCGCGCCGGAGAGCTGGTTGCCCGACAGGTTCAGCTTCTGCAGCAGCGGCATGCCGTCGCCAAGACTCGCCGGTAACTCGCCAGAAAACTGGTTGTTGTCGGCGGTGAACTCCCGGAGCATAGCTGCTGAAGCCGGAATGTTGCCACCGAATTGGTTGTTCCCTATGTGTAACGTCGTGAGGTTTTCAGACATCGACGCCGGAAGACTCCCGGTGAGCTGGTTACTCTGCAGGGTTAGGAACTGAAGCTGCGTCGCTGTCCATAGAGCCTCTGGCACGTCGCCGGTGAGCCGGTTATTGCCTAGATCCAGGGTTACCAGAGTCGTGCAGTTGGCAAGGCCCGCTGGGATGGAGCCGTTCAGGTGGTTGTTCTCAGCGGTGAAGTAATGGAACTGGCCTCTGGCGCATAACCCTTCTGGAATGGCGCCGGTGAGCTCGTTGTCATCAAACTCTACATAACCCAAGGCCGAATGCTTTCCGAGTTCCAGTGGGAGCACTCCAGTAAACCTGTTACTGTACAATCTCAGTTGGCGTAGAGACGGCAACCGGCCGATGCTCGCTGGTATTTCGCCGGAAAAGTTATTGTTGAATAAGTGTAATTTTGTGAGGTTTTCTAGATGCCCAAAGACTTCCGGGATGCCTGCACTGAGGTGGTTGTCGGAGACGTCAATTATGGTCAAGCTCTTTGCAGCAAAGCCATCGTCAACGACCATGTCGCCGGTGAGGTTGTTCATGAACACTGTCATCTTTTGCAATTTCCTCAGACTCCAAATCCCCGGAGGTATGCTACCTGTGAACGAGTTGTTGGAGAGGTCCAGCATCTCCAAATCCTGCATATCCGATAAATAGTTTGGGAAGTCGCCGACGAGGTTGCAGTTCGCTGCCCAGAGGCTGACTAGACTGGTCAGATTCTTGAACGACGCCGGCAGCTTGCCGGGGACGAAGGGGTTAGACGCCAGCGACAACGTCTGAAGCCTCGTCAGCGCACCAAGTTCAGCCGGGACGGTGCCGACGAGGCGATTGCTCTGCAGCTCGAGATGCCGGAGGTTTAGCAGGCCGGAGAGCGACCTCGGGATGGTGCCGTTGAACTCGTTGCCGCTGAGGACCAGCGTGGTCAGGCTCGGCCCCAGGCTGTGGCCGATGTCCGCGGGGAGCTCGCCGCCGAAGTAGTTCTCGGAGAGGTCGATGTACGCCAGCGAGGCGCAGCGGTACAGCGTGGTCGGGAACACGTCGGCGATGTTGTTGTTGGAGACGTCGAGGTGCGTGAGGCCCGTGAGCCCGCCGACGGCGTCTGGGAACGGGCCCGAGACGTTGGCGTCCGCGAGGGTGAGGCTCGTGACGCTGCCCGCCGTGTCGCAGCCCACGTATGGCCACGCGCAGTGTGCGCCCGCGGCCGAGGCGTTCCAGCCGGCGAGCACGGGCGGGTCGCCCCACGCGCGCTTGATCTCGAGCAGCAGCTGCGCCTGGTCGGCCGGCTGGGAGGACTGCGCGGCCGCGCGGGGAAGGAGGCAGCAGCAGCAGGGAAGCAGCGCGAGCAGCAGGGCGGGGAGATATGGCGGGCATGGTGCCTCCATGCCTCGGCGGGGTTTCTTCTCGTGCCGTGGCGTCGGTGGTGCACGGGCACGGCCGCCGCGGTGAACGCGGGAAAGTGGTGGTGCTTCGGTAAAGTGCAGACTGCCCTGTTTTGTATACGTACTTTTGTACACTAATGACTCTACCCCTCTACCGTTGCGGCGTTGACGGCACAGAAGTCTGGGGTTAATTGCCGCGAAGCTTTCAAAATGACTTTGATTAGTTGACGCGTGGCTTTTTCGTCCGTCAGAAGGGTTTCAGACGGAGGACGGTTGAAAGACCACCCTCCGTCAAACACGCAATTAGTGTGGGCCGTGGGCCTGAGCGACGGAGAATCAAGGGTCTGTTTGCATAATAAACAGAAAAAAATACGTCCATTTAACCTAATTCAACTTTCACGGTTCGATTTACCTCATCCAACCAAAAAACAGGTTCTTCTTTCTTTATCCCATCCAACCTTTAAGCAGCCTGAATTTGCTCCTAAGACGAAAGTGATTTTAATTGACATGGCACTACGTTAGTGGATGCCACATCAGCGGATATGGAGGTAAATCAAATTACATTGATAGTTTAGGAGCCAATCACTTTATCAAAAAAAAATTTATAGATTCTTTTTAATTCCAAATATTTTTCTAGAAATTTTGTAATTAAAAAACCCAATTTCTAAAATAACCTTGGAAAATGTGTTTTAGCTTCAAAAAATATGAAAACATTTTGAATTTTTCCTAAGATCATGCTACATATATATTATTATGGTACCCAGCTTAGAATTATCATAATTTTTATAGCCTCCTTTTGATGTTTATTTGCTAATAAGAGCTCTACTTATATAGTCTCTTAGTTCTAAGTCACTTTGACTTTTTTTTTTGGTACATCAGTTTGCTATATCTAGATCTAATATGTGTCTAGATACATAGCAAAATCTCCAAACCAAAAAGTCAATATGAGTTTAATTTTTGTGTTAATAATTAGCGTGCGTTGACTCAAACATGCCTCGTCATCTAAATATTGTCATAACGCAAAGAAACATCCTTTATTTTCTATTTCTTGTTTATAAACACATAACACAGGTAATTAGTTAGATGGGAGGACATGAAGATTGACAGCACCATAGGGAATTAAGCCAGCGTTGGACACCTACTCACCGATTTTGTGTCATGTGGCACTTCTATTTCAATATGTTTTGGAATCGAACTTCATGTCACCGCCAGAGTCTAATACCGAAACACACATGTTTCTAGCTAATTCGTGTAAGTATGGGTCATGGGTTCGCGATCAGACATGGATACAAAGGGACACAAAGGGCACCTGGAGAAATAAAACATGGGTAGGAAGAAACGCTTCGTTTTTTTAATTCTATTAATTAGTTAATTAACTCAGGAAAGGTAAAACATCACATTCGAATCCTTAGCTCTCGGGATCACGTATCACGCACCAGATGGAAGGGACACGTCGTCTGTCTTCTTCTATTAATCGTAATAATTTTCTGAATGCATGTGCAGAACACCTGCATTTTGGTTTCAGAAAGAGATTGTGATAGTAACATTTGCTATTTGTTCTGTATACTTAGTAGTTCTGATGATGTGTGCGTCACTTAACAAATATACAGTGTCAGAACACAAATTTCCAGTCAACGTCTGGAAGCATGATTTTTCTGCTGTACTCTACTCAAATGTACTACGAAGTATCACTATAGCTGTTCATAACGCTATCCTAAATTACTCACTGGAATGTGCGTTGGTCGATTCCTTTCTTCAGACAATGCTGTCGAAGTCGCTCTTCGATTCGGTGTCAATCCCCGTGCCGTTCGAGAGCTGTTTCCGGCGACTCCCGCGCTGTGGCAGCAGGAGTGGAGCCTCCTCGTACTCACCAGGGACACGCTCCGTTTTGCTCTTCTGGTGCGTCTGCTCGCTGTACTTGAGCAAGATCTGCAGCACGTCGTCCATGGTTGGCCGCGACGACGGCATCTCTCCGGTGCACATGACGCCTAGCCTGAAAACAACCTCGATCTCGTCGGAGTACCCCGCGTATCTGATGCTCTTGTCTGTGGCATCGGGGACGCTCCCTCCAGACAGGCAGTGGTGCCGTGCCCATGCCGCCAGGCTGCCGTGCTCGCCGCCGTCGTTGGGCTCCTTGCCGGTGATGAGCTCCAGGAGCACGACGCCGAAGCTGTAAACGTCTACCTTCTCATTCACCTTCTTTGTGTAAGCACACTCTGCAGATAATAAGCATCAAAGACCCAATCAATAAGGTCCGGCAGCACAGGAACATGTGACATATGCAGCAGAATCTGGAAAAAAAAAATGTGACAGAGAGATCCACCGGAAAGAAGCAAGAAGGGAAACCTTACCGGGAGCCATGTAACCGAAGGAGCCGGCGACGGCGGACATGGTTTCTGGCGCCCCGGCCTGCACCAGCATCCTGGCCAGCCCGAAGTCGGCGAGCTTGGCCCGGAACTCCGAGTCCAGCAGGATGTTGCTCGTCTTGACGTCGCGGTGAACGATGGGCGGCACGCATTCGTGGTGCATGTAGCACAACCCGCGCGCGGCGCCGACGGCCACCTTGAGCCTGGTGAGCCAGTCCAGAGGCGCACGCCGTGCGGACCGGGCCCTACTCGCCATCGGGTGCCCGCCGGCGTCCAGAGCGTCGCCGTGGAGCCACATGTCCAGGCTGCCGTTGTCCATGTAGTCGTACACGAGGAGCTTGGATTCGGCGCTGGAGAGGCAGCACAGCAGCCTGACGATGTTGTTGTGCCGGATGTTGCCGAGGATGCCAGCCTCCGACTCGAACTCGCGCTCCAGCTTGCCGTCCAGCTTCCCGGCGGTCCGTATCTGCTTCACGGCCACCGCGCCCGCGCTCCCGTTGAGCCGGTTGGTGTAGGTGACGCGGTACACGCGGCCGGACCCGCCGCGGCCGATGAGGTTCTCCTCCGTCAGCCCCCGGAGTATGGACGCCTCCCCGAAACCGAGATCTCGGACGAAAGGCGTCAGCTTCCAGTCGTCCCGGACCGCGACGCGGCGCCGTTTCTTGATGTAGCGGACCACGAAGAAGGAGAAGGCCGCGGCGGCGATAAGGAGCGCGGCGAGAGCGACGAGGAGGCCCGTGCGGAGCGCATGCGAGATGCCTCCGGAAGAACCTCCGTGTTGCGACCCCGCGGAGCAGGAGCGCACGCCGGCGAGGTACCCGGGTCCCAGAGCGGCGGTGCAGAGGCCGGGGTTGTCGAGGAAGCTGTTGTTGTAGGCCGCGGTGGCTAGTCCGCCCGGCACCTGGCCGCTAAGCTTGTTGGAGGACAGGTTGAGGGAGTTGAGTGTCGGAGTCGCAAGCGACGGTGGTATGGTGCCGGAGAGCTCGTTCGACGACAGGTCAAGGACGCTGAGCACCGGCATGGCGCCCACCTCTGCCGGTATCTCTCCGGTGAGCTGGTTCCTACTCATATCCATCTGCGTTAACTTGCTGAACCTGGCAACGCTCCTCGGTATATCGCCGGAGAGCTTGTTACCGGACAGGTCCAGCGCCTCGAGCAGCGGCATCCCGTCACCAATACTGGCCGGTATTGGGCCGGAGAACTGGTTGTTCTCGGCCGTGAATTTCTTCAGCGCAACTGCAGTAGCTGGAATGCTGCCACCGAATTTGTTGTTCTCCATGGCTAACGTCGCAAGGTTGGGAGACATGGTGGCCGGAAGACTCCCGGAGAGCTGGTTACTCCGTAGTGTCACGTAATTAAGCAGCGGCGACGTCCACAGAGCCTCTGGCACTTCGCCGGAGAGCTGGTTATTGTCTAGAGCCAGAGTTTTCAGAGTTGTGCAGGTGACGAGGCCTGCCGGGATGGACCCGTTCAGTTTGTTGCTCTTGGCGGTGAGGTACTGGAACTTGCCTCCAGCGCACAGACCTTCCGGGATGCTGCCAGTGAGCTCGTTGTAATCAGCCTCAACTGCCAGCAAGACCGAATTCTTTCCAAGGTCCGGCGGGAGCGTGCCAGTAAACCTGTTATTGTCAAGCCTCAATTTTGACATTGATGGCAATTGGCCGATGCTCGCTGGTATCTCGCCGGAGAAGTTGTTGCTGAAGAGGTACAGCAGTGTAAGGTTCTTCAATGTCCCAAAGACTTCAGGGATGACTCCTGTAAGCTTATAATTCTCAGAAAGGTCGATTTGTGTTAAGCTGGTCGCGGCGAAGTCATTAACCACCACATCACCGCTGAAGTTGTTCATGTACAGAAACAATATTTGCAACTTGTTAAGCCCCCAAACACCCGCAGGTATGCTCCCGATCAACGCGTTGCCGGACAGGTCCAGTACCTCCAATTCCTTCATCTCAAGCACATAGCTCGGGAATTCGCCGACGAGGTTGCACTGCGCCGCCCAGAGGCTGACTAGGTTGGTGAGGTTCTTGAACGACGCCGGCAACTCGCCCGCGGCGAACGGGTTGATGGCCAGCCACAAGTTCTGAAGCTTCGTCAGCTCGCCGAGACCCGCCGGGATGGTGCCGTTGAACCCGTTGCTGTAGAGGTACAGCGTGGTCAGGTTCTGCCACAGGCGGCCGATGTCCGCGGGCAGCTCACCGGTGAGGTTGTTCTGGGACAGGTCGAGGTACTGGAGCGAAGCGCAGCGGTAGAGCGCGGTCGGGAACGCGCCGGAGATGCTGTTGTTGGAGACGTCGAGGTAGGCCAGCGCCGAGAGGTCGCCGACGGCGTCCGGGAAGGGGCCCGCGACGCCGGTGGTGCCGAGCGTGAGGTTCACGACGCGCCCGGCCGTGTCGCACCCGACGCGTGGCCAGTCGCAGGGCGCGCGCGCGGACGAGGCGTCCCATCCTGCGAGCGCGGGCGGGTCGCGCCACGCGCTCTTGATCCGGAGCAGCACCTGCGCGTCGCCGTCCGCCGGCTGCGACTGCGCGGCCGCTCGGCGCACGCGGCAGCAGCAGAGGAGCAGCGCGAGCAGCAGGAGGAAGCAGGCGCGCGCGCACGGGTACCCGCGGCGCGGCGGTGGCGCCATTGTCTCCTCCGCCGGCTTCGTTGCGTGGGCGTTTGGCTGTGCTGGCTGCTTGCGCGCCGCCGCCGCGGTTGACAGCCGGTGGGGTGGGGTGGGGATAGGTAGACCGATTTGCTTCGGTAAGCAGCAAATTTGGCGGCGGGAACGCAGTTTTTTGTATGCTGAGGCTGAGCTACCTTTGACTGGTATATGAGCCCGTTATGCTTTGCTGGCATGGCAGGTGATTGCTGCGAAGCTTCTAATTTCCTGGATTGGATTAGTGCGTGCGTGGTTTTTCTGTGGGCATAGGAGTGATCCGGACGGAACGTCCTTGCTCGGTGTCTCGATTGGGAGAATTTCGTTGCTGCTCAGTGGAAGACTGGGCTCCAGCTGGGTCTTCGCTCCAGATTCTAGAAGTCTGAAGTGCTCTATACTATCATGTTTGAGCAGAAAGCATATAGAGGCTAATGCCATTTTTTAGAGTAATCATTTCGCTACTGACTGCACGCGCTAAATGGCGATGTTTAGGTCGGGCCGTCGCCGTCGGGATCGCTTTCCGCCCGTGCTAAACTGGTGACTGGTAGCATTTCTTCCGAAGGCGAACGAAAACTGTACACACCAGGACAGGCACCGGTCAAACACGGCGACTAGTTTGTTGGCTGGCCTGGGCTTGGGCGGCTCAAGGATGATTAGATGAAGCCAGATCCTGGACTTCAACGGTTCAGCCACTAATTTCAGATTTCTGTATAGGTTCCATTCTCACTTTGCAACAAATCAAACGTTTTAACTTTCATTAAAATACATACAAGATATGTTTGTATATAATATAAGTATCATTAGATTAGTTGTTAAAAATATTTGGAAAATATTATCTTGTTTAAAGATACAAATGTTATTAGTATTTTATATAAATCTAGTCAAACATAAAAAATTAAACTACACAGAACTCAGATTATATTTATTTTGAAACAGTGAGATAAGTTCATTGGTTGCATGCCATCATATATCATCATCTTTGAAAACCATCAAAAAAAAAAAAAAAAGTATATCTTCGGGTTTGAAATATATTGCTATATCATGCTTTTTCAAATCGTTTTGTTGCAATAACATAGGTCTTTGGAATATCTCGTAACTCTTAGATGTTTTTCCCCTCAAAACAAAGGATATTTATGGTTCTCTTGCATAACATTGTATAGCTTCGCTTGGCAAGGCCAGTCGTTCAGTGGCAGCAGAAAAACTGTCTTCTCTTATGCCAAAACTCACTAGCAAGGATTTTCTTGCCCGGGGAGGTGAACCAAATTGGCTCTCCCATTTGGGCAGGCTCACTCGCTGTGTTCAACTCGCTTTCTGCTCAAACTAAACCCACTGCCGGTGTACAAGCAAGCAAACCAAACATTGACTTAGTGCTTTATTTGGCATTGTGAACGTCCTTAGGTATCTGGTTTTGGAGTGCCTAGATTTAAGATCTTAACTTGATGGACCTTATTTGTTCTCCCAACCACATCCATGCCCTTAGTGTTTAGGGTTCCACACCCTCTTCGTCTCTACCTTTCACCTCTTGACATGACTTGCCCTCCATAAGGGTTCGGACTGCACATCGATGTGGTGGGCTCACTCTGCGAGAACAACCACCTGTCTATCTCACATCTCACGATGGTATATCTTAAACTAGAAAAATGTAATAGCATTTTATCAATACTGGTTGGAGACTTCACATTAATTCTCACCAAGCACGTTACATGCAAAATAAATTTAAAAATACAAAAACACTAGAAATAACAACCATGGAATCGGTACTATAGTATAAATACCCATTAGATCTATTAATTTTCTTATTTATTATTGTGAAAATAGCTTAAATAAGCTTCATAATTTTTCACGGTCGTGCCATGTGCATACTTTGTTATAGAATTGAAAAAAGAATTAAAATATTGAAAATAAAGAAGATTAGTAAGCCCCTGATTACTAAAAACACATTGCGGCAATAAACTGGATGTATACTGCATGATTATCTCGTGATCCAATATTTTTTTAAGTTACACAATACATCATAGATGTTTGTAACACACATATACTTATTTCTAAAACACACACGCAAATGCTATCTCTATTTGTTTCTTTGTTGTCACCATTAGCATATCGCTGTCAATGGGAACGCTCGTGACATAATATCTATGGGTAAATTAACCACGTCTTCTTCTGCACAATAAAAAGCAACCTGATCCTATATGGGACGATTCAAGTGGACTTGTCACTTATATTGCCATAATCTGGTTAATTATAATACTCCAATATAGATAAACAAGAGAGATACCGAAGTGGACAACCCACGTGTGACCAATCAAGTTAAAGTCTTCGGAGTTTACATAGACTTGGTCGTCCAACCCGGCCGTGGTTCCACACAAACGTTCGAGATGGCGGCCACGCCCCTATAACCTCTTCATTGATGTCATGGTAAGCGTCTGCGTGACGCTGAGTTGCTACAGAGTGCCAGGGTGCAGCAGGTCCCCATCCTATTCCAATGCCTGCCGGCTTTGCCTCCCGGAAAGGAAGACTAGTATACGTTCGTGCTTGGACCGGCCCGCCTCGGCTGACCGAGACCGACGACTCGCTCGGCGATCGGTGTAGCGTGCCGGCCTCACCGAATCACACTTCCTGCCTAGTACACAGCCTGTGGGCTTGTCCTGTGGTCGCCGAGTCGCCGAGTCGCCGTTGTCCCGTATCTGGGGTGCCTGAGTGGTGTGGACACTAAAATCAACGACGGATGAGGGCATCTTCTTGTTTAGCTTCGACTTTTCCTGGATGATCTGGAACAAAATCAGGCCGTGATTTTCTTGTTTCTGGTTACACATACTGCCAGTTTTCCACATTCTATAGCTTTCATTGTTTCCACGAGTCATAGTGACGCGTCTGGTTGGACGCTAGTAGGAGCCAATCCAAACAAGCCATTGACCGGATTTTTTTTATTTTTAATCCCTTAATTAAAAATATTGCAAGTATAAACTGGTTGAAAAAATATTTGCACGCCATAGCCCCTTTGGTCGCGCCGGGAGCCACCCGTGACAAAGCACCATCTTGTCACGCCACATGCGCCGCGCGGACAACTAATGCCAGCGTGGTTGGGCTGACCAGGGCTGGCGTGGCATCGTGTGGGGCCCGCACTGTCGCGCCCGCATGCATGGCGTGATGGACTTGTCACGCCGACGGGCCGGGCGCGACGAGCACTTAAAACCCCACCAACCCTGGGCTGACCTGCGCCGATGACTCCGATGTGACGGAGTTTGTCACGCCAGGCGCGCTTGGCGCGACGGCGTCATAACCTAACCCGGCCGTCGTTTCTTTCTTTCATTCTTCTTCCTTCTCTTCTTCCCCAGCCCGACCGCCGGCGCCGCCCGAACCGCCGCCGCCCGTTCTCTCCCCTCGTCCGGCGCCCTCTCTTCCTCTCCCCTCCTCCCATCCGGCCCCATCCTCCCTGCCTCTCCCCTCGTCCCAGCGGCCCAGGTGCCGGCGCAGCTCCTCCTCCCCTAACTCCGGTCACTACTCTCCTAGTACATTGCTTCATCAAGGTATTAATCCATGTGCTTGTTCCCCCTCCTTTTTGAATGGTATTGTCTATGTCTAGGGTTTGGAGAAAAATTCGTTTTGTGAATTGGTTGTGCGTTAGTTGATATGATTTGCTTCGTAGATTCGGTTTATGATACAATGTGACAGTGGATTCGACGTTAACTATGTGTTGCATGGACGTTGGTAGGTCTTGCATGGAGGATGAATAATGTTTGCTTGGTCATGCCATTATTTTGATAGGGTTTTGCAGAGGTGAATTTAGATGATTTGGTTATGAAATGGATAGCTATTGATGGTGTTGTTTTGTTGTTGGTTAAATTTGTAGATGGAACGGTTAGTGCGTCTATTTTGTGGTGGCAAAGTGAAAGAAAATAGTGAATTTGAAAGCATGCATGAAGAAGTGAAGTTCTTTAGTATACCTCCGAGCTTTGATTGTCTGGTTGGGCACTGTCGTGATAGATTTGGGTGACCACTAAGCTTAAGAGGTAGATTTGATTGCGGCAAAGAAAGAACACACTATGTGTTGATTGGTTTGTCATCTGTAGATGATTGGAACAACTACATTAAAGCTGTTAAGGGTAGTAGTGTGAAGTACTTGGAGGTAGTTGTGGAGAAGGCACTTAGGCCAAATGTGGAGGATTTGGGTGGCAAAGTCGATGTCCCGGCTATTGAGAATGTCATCCAAGATGAACCGTTTGACTCGGTTGGTGTTGTAGATATGGAAAGGTCACATATGGTGGGTGCTTTGGACGATGATTTTGATGAAGTTATGTTTGGTGAGGACGATGACATTGGATATGAAAGACCTGATGTGGTTGACATATCCGAAGGTTCGGAGGATAAAGACTGTGATAAAGATGAATTCACATCAAACCCTAGTTCTTCGAATGTGGTGTTAGAGGATGAGTATAGGTCGGACCCTAGCAAATGAGGAGGAGATTGATTGCTTTGAGGATGGGTTACCCGAGCCATTAGGTGTTCCATGTGATGGATCTTTGCGGCCGGAGTACACCGGGCGTAACTTAGGCAACTACATGCAGTCCATGTGGAGGTACCCTCCGTTCCTAATTGTATGGACATTAGTATGATTGATGAGGCTATATGTGACACGGGATTGACGCTGTTAGAGGATGGTGAAGGTGAGACAGAGGCAGTGGAGATTAAGAAAGGAAGGGTGTTTGACACGTTAGAACATCTAAAGTTTTTTCTGATGGATTACTCGGTTAGGTATCACAGGCCGTATTATGTGAGCCACGCCGACAAGAACAAGAGATACACGGTGCTTTGCAAGCGTGGTTGTGGTTAGGGAGTATGGGCTCGGCTGCAGAGAAATGGTAAATGGAAGATTCACAATGTGAAGCAACCTCACACTTGTCGCTCTTCGAAGCCGAAGGGTGTGCATGCCCAAAACACCGCCCGTTACCTTGGTTCTCGGCTAGTTGGCCTTGTTAGGGCTGATAGCGACACATCTGTCTCCACGATTGTGGAGGCTATATTTGGGTTCACTGGTTACAAAGTGAAGTATTCGAAGGCATGGAGGGCAAAGCAGTATGCTATAGAGTTGCTTTGGGGAGATTGGAAGGAGGCTTACAACCAAGTCCCTAGGATTCTAAGTGCCATGAAACACTTCAATCCAGGGCTTCGATGGTACCATTATGCCAGTCGTATAGTTACGGATGTTGACGGTATTCCAAGACCCACTCTACAAAGAGTGTTTTGGTGTTTTGTCCAATCTGTGGAGGCGTTCAAGCATTGCCGTCCATTAGTGCTTGTCGACGGGACCTTCCTTACAGGCAAGTATAGGGGTGTTCTCATGATAGCTGTCAGGGTGGACGCCGACAACCAACTTGTTCCTTTAGCTTTTGCTTTGGCCGAGAGTGAGAACGATGATAGCTAGTCTTGGTTCATGAAGCTATTGAGAAAGCATGTTTTGGGTGTGCCATATAAGATATGCCTCATCTCTGATCGTCATCATGGACTATTGAGTGCGGCAAGGGAGGAAATAGAAGGATGTGCTCCTCTTGATCATCGGTGGTGCATGAGGTACTTTGTTTGCCAATATATGGAGAAGACAAGAAAAAGGAAGTTGTACGAGTTGAAATCACTTTGTGGTGGTCATCGGACGAAGGAGAAGTTTGAAGAAACCCTGGATGAGTTGAAAAAGATTCTCAATGGACCGGCTAAGACATGGCTACGAGACCATAGCCTAATAAAGACAAGTGGGCTCTAGCCTTTGATGAGGGAGGTCTTAGGTATGGCGTGATGACTACCAATTCTTCAGAGTCATTCAATAAAAGTGTTCAAGGGTATAAGAGCGGTCCCCGTTTCAGGGATTGTTGAGTACTCTTTTAGGAAGTGCAATGAATACTTTGTGAAGCGGTGGAACACAGCAAATGTGTGCAAAGACAAATGGGGTAAATCAGGTAGAAGGCACTTGGATGTGGCTGAGACGATAGCTTCGAACCAAGTGAGGGAAGCATTTGGGTCATTTAGGCTAGTTTACAATATCAGGTCTGCTGGAGGTACCAATCCTGGTGGAGAAAAATATGGTGGTAGAAATTATAGGGTAGACCTTGACAAAGCCCAATGCTCTTGTAATATTCCACAACTGTTTCATATTTCTTGTTCACATGTCATCACCGCTTGTAAAATTAGGGGTGTCAACCATGAGGTTCCCAAATTCATGAGTCCTTTGTCCTTGAACTCCCAAACTCTGAAAGTATGGCAGTCTAGCTTCGAGCCTTACCTAGATCCCACACAGTGGCCGGAGTACTTAGGGTTAGATTTTGTTCCCGACCTGGACCTCCTTAAGATAAAGAAAGGGAGAAGGAAGAAAAAACGTCTTTGAGGAGTTATGGATGCATCAAATGGGTATGGTGAGGATATGTATGGTTGTGGAGACTTTGATGAGGCACCGGGAAAGGTCCGATGCTCCAAATATCACAAAACCGGACACACCACTGCGACTCATAACAAACGGAGGAAGACAACAAATTCAGTTAGAGGGAAAGAAAGCACTAGTGCTACCGCTCAGGTATAGGGTTTTAAGTTAACCATAAGTATTTGCAATGTGATGTCCAAGTTGTGATTGTTTCTTTTCATAATGGTATTTTATAATTGCTTCCACTATTACTAACTATTTTATATTTTGCACTTAATTACAGGATGGCTCACCCGCAGTACCCCCTTCTGCAGAAGTGCTATGACAAGGACCACCGAGCGCACTTGCTGGTGGATGAGGGCAAGATAATTCAAGGATGCTACAGAATTTTTATGTCATACCACTTTATATTTTTTCTACTTTATCATATGTGACCTTTTTTGTTGATGTTTGTGTACCAGGACTTGACCTACCTCCGTCCCCGCACTCACCGACCGTTGGGGTGGTGAAAGGTCCTAAATAGCTAGAGGGGGTGAATAGCCTATAAAAAATCTCGCAAAGCACTAAACAAACCGGTTAGTAAAACAAATGGCGAAGCAAGTGTTGCGCTAGCCTAGAGGGGGTTGCAAGCCAACCTATCTAATTCTAGCAATCCTAATACACTAGGCACACTATGATAGATGACCTTAATCAATCAAACTATACTACACAACCTAGAAGCTACTTTGCACAAATGTAATCGCAAGGTAGGAACCGAGGGATGCAAACCGTGCCTTTGGGATGATGACCAATCACCGTCTTGTCAATGCAATGAAACACGAAGAGATGATCCAATAAAGAAATCCAAGTTGATCTCGAAGGATCAAACCACACAAGAACACCGAGGGACACAAGATTTTTATCCCGAGGTTCACGTGCTTGCCGACACGCTACTCCCCGTTGTGTCGACCACACACTCGGTAGTTCGGTGGCTAATCGGCGTCACAAGCCAAGCCCTCACCGGGCGCCATAAGAACTCACACAAAGTAAGGGTAACTCAAAGACACGAGATTCCACTAAGGATTCCTTTCGCGATCTCCCGCGGGGTGGGATCAACACCCCTCACAATCACCTCCGGAGTGGCCAAGAACAATCTTCAACCTTGCTCAACTCCGGCTCGCTGCTCCAACCGTCTAGGTGACGGCAATCACCAAGAGTAATAAGCTCAATCGCAGCAAGAACGCTCTCTAGTGCCACTAGATGCTCAATCACAAGGCAAATGCACTAGAAGCTCTCCCAATCACTCTCTAGATCAATCAAGAGACATGCAAAGTGAGGGAGTTGGTTTGCTTAGCTCTAGGGGATGTCAAGAATGTCAAGGTGCCAAGAGAGACTCCCTAGAGCTGGCCAATGCACTTATATAGGCGCCCACAAGATCACCACGGCCGTTGCTCACAAGAACAGATTTACTGCGTCGGCCGGGGCCCCAAGGGTTAAAATGGCGACCGGACGCGTCCGGGCCCCAGCGTCCGATCCCTCTACCACGGCCACGTGTCAAGCTCATTTGAAAATAGTCGTTGCGCGCGCCAACGGCTCGATCACTCGCTGTCGACATCGACCGACGCGTCGCCGCTACAACGGACGCCGCCAAAGGCGAAGTCCGGCCGTCCACCGTAGAGGTCCGGTAACGTGAAATTCTTGACCGGGGCCAGCGTCCCGCCCGACTACTGACCGGACGCGCCCCGTGTCCGTCCACTCTACGCCCAACTCGGCGCAAACGAACCTTGGCACCGGGCCGCCCGGTGACCAGCGTCGGTCACCCCGAAAACACGCCGGACGCCCGCGGCTTGACCGACGCGTTCGGTCCCCTCCAGAGGCAGCGTCCGGTCACCTCTGAGTGACTACACATCGTCCGAAAACCTCCGAGTCCCGCCTCGCAAGCTCGGCGGGAGGGTTTTATACCCAAACACCATCACCCCTTGCTCTCATGTGCCAACACAAAAGTGTCTCTCCACTTGTGCACGTGTGTTAGCATTTTCAAATGAATTTTGCAAGAGATTGTTAGCTCACTAGGTCCCTAATGCATATGTAAAGTCATTGCTCACCTAGTGGCACTGAGATAACCGATATTGTGCGACATCGCCCCTCTTAATAGTACGGTTATCAATCCTAAATCCGGCCATCAACTTCTCTACTCACCTATGGCTGGTAAAATGAAAATGCCCTAGCATATACCTTTGCCTCTAGCATTCTATCTTGCTCCTCATCTTCCTTCATCTCCAAGGGTGGCACTTGATCATCTTTGGTCTTCACCATCACCATTCCACCACTTGGCTTGGACCTTCCCTTTCTCTAATGCTACACACTTAGCAATAGGGTTAGTCCTAGGTTTCATCAATTAGCCAAAACCAAACTAGGGCTTTCAGGTGGGACGAGCGTTACGCCCCTTTTCTTGCTAGGGCTAGGTTCCTAAGCCTTGCTCGAGTCATCAATGCAGGGCTTCCAGACATGGATGCCTCCATCTTCACTGCTTTCATTGATAGGTGGCGTCCGGAGACACATAGCTTCCACCTACCTCGTGGTGAGATGAGCGTGACAATGCAAGATGCTGCCTACATTCTGGGACATCGGTTGGATGGTCTTCCAGTGACCGGTAGTATCGACACAGAGTCATGGAAAGATCTTGTTGAGCAGTACACCGGCCATCGTCCACCTGAGCCAGAGGAGGGGAGGAAGGAGAAGAAGACTTCGGGTGTGAGCTCCAGGTGGCTGCGGGACCGCTTTGACATATGTCCGCCGGATGCCAGAGAGGATGTTGTTGAGAGGTATACCCGGGTTTGGATGTGGCATATGGTGGCAAGCTTCCTTCTCCCAGATGCTTCTGGGAACACAGTCTCCTGGATGGTCCTTCCACAGCTAAATCAACCTTGGGACAACATCTATGCCTATAGCTGGGGTTCAGCTACTCTTGCTTGGTTATACCGGTAGCTATGCGAGGCATGTAGGAGGAAGAAGCCAAATTCTAACATTGGTGGTTGCACGTACTTGCTTCAAGTTTGGATTTGGGAGAGGATTCCCATAGGGAGGGTGCGTAGAGCACGTGTGCCGGTGAGTAGTTTCCTTGACATACATAGAGTTTGTTCTTGCGTCCTGCATTACTAACTCTTTCTTTCAAAATTGGTTATTTGCAGGCTTGGCCACATGGTGACTGTAGGCCCCCAGTGTGCTACCTTTGGAAGGGAGTGAAGCCCGTGCGTGGATAGCCCCAGCGTCGCTACATGCAATACTCCAATGATTTGGATGTCCTCACTCCTGATCAGGTATGTTTCAACCCAAACTCACTCCATTTTGCAATTTTGCTCTTTGTACACTTTGATGATCATATACACGTACTACGGACCATGCATTGTAGGTTGAATGGGATCCATATGGGAGGGAAGAGATTACTAACTTGCACGTGCCGGCATATGTTGAAGCTGAGCAAGACCTATGGCGCGCCAATGTTTCGATGATCCTGTATTATGTGGTGGAGCACCACATGCCCGATTGAGTGCTTCGCCAATTTGGAAGGAGACAACCATTTCCTCTGCTAGGTGATAGTACATCGCCTGCACTACAAGAGTGAGTTTCAAACATGACTTGTATTTGGTTGAAACCGACATGTATTGCATATATGAGTTGTATTCCTCTTGCAGGATTTTGAGGAGGAGAAGGTTCAGTGGGAACAACTGGCTTCAAAAACATGCGCAGTGGGTGCACCAATGGGAGCATAGGCTAAGGTTGGAGCCTACCAGTGGGCCTAGGCATCTCCGAAGCGAGTACGGTGAGTACTTGGCTTATCTTCACAACTCAACTAGAATCCATGTGCACCCCCTTGGACCAGCGTTCCTATAAGTGAAATGGATAGCGACGATGAAGACCCATACGATGCTATGACAAGGATTGGTGTGCAGCCTGAGAGAGCTCCACTTCAAAACTATATGGTAAGTTTTCGAGTTAAGGTCACACCTTGCATGGTTCCAGCTCATTACACTTTGCAATAGTTGCAGCTCACTCCTTGCATGAACTGTAGGCAACTCAGATGGCTCATCTGTCAAATGAGGCAGAAGTTTACATAGGTCGCGCAGCGGAAGATGACAACAACCCCCTTGCAGTGTTTGTACAGGTAGACAACAATTAAAATCTCATTGGGTCTTGTATGTTGTTTCTAACAATACTAAGATCTTATTGCAACCTTGACCCCTATACATGATGCAGAGGGTGTCATTGTTTGTCGTCGGATTGCCCGGAGGTTAAGTTGCATGAACCCTACAGATGTTCAGTTGCCACAACAAGCTTCGCATAGAAGATCAAGGATGGCATTTGACATACCTGAGAGCTCGAGAGCAAGAGGTGGGGATGATGAAGAAGACACCGCTGATCCCACATATGAGCCCGACGAGCTCATGGGTTCTCAACTGGAAGATGCTCCATTCGCCACCCAACCTGAGGTTAGTATCACCACATCTTTGGCCACACAACATCACAATGGTACTTTATCCACAACAACCTTAATTCATCTACCTTTGTATGGTATGCATGTAGAGTTCTAGCCAAGCGACCCAACGTGGCCAAGGACGGAACGTACGAGGACGTGCACGTGACCGCTCCGACGTCGGCACTCCAAATATCCTTCCCACCAACCCTGGAAGGCAGCGACGTTCTCGACAGCCCTACACGCCGGCCCCGTGATCGCTATGAACTTCTTTCGGTAGTTGAGTTTTAGAACTTGTCATGTCATGGACTCTGTCGTGGACTATGTGATTTGGAGACTATGTGACTATGTGAATGTGTCGTGGACTATGTGACTATGTTTATGCTATCTCATGGACTATGTGAATGTGTCGTGGACTATGTGAATGGTTATTTATGTGATTTGGAGACTTTTTCGATATATGTTGTGTATGTGTGGCCCATGTATGTGTACATGTTGTGTATGTGTGGCCAATTCCTTCTAATATGTTCTGTTTGTGTGCCAGGAGCAGCAAGGATGTTCTGTATCTGTGTGGCCAGGGCAGCCAAGGAAGGGAACAGCTTGAATCAAAATGCCACTCCTTGTCACGCCAGGCGCGATCGGCGTGACAGTAAAGCACTGTCACGCCGGAGTCGTCGACGCGACAGCTGTCACGCCAGGCCACCCGGCGCGACCAAAGCTCGCAATCCGTGACCAGAACAAACTGGTGGCAAGGGAACGCCGGCGCAACTAGTCGCGCCCAGGCCGGGCGGCGTGATAAGACCTTGCTGTCACGCCCGAAGTCGCTTGGCGCGGCCGCCGCCACGCCAGAGACCCGCGCGACCAAATCTCACCATCCGTGGCCAAAACAAACTGGTGGGACATGCTCCCTGGCGCGGCTAGTCGCGCCGGCTAGCCTGGCGTGGGCGAAAAAGCAATCGCCATGCCGCCTCGCTTGGCGATAGTCCCTCCACCGGCCCAGTTTTCTTAATTGTTTACCTGAAGCTTGGATCTGTGCCCCGGCTTTCTTAATTGGTTTACCAACTGGCTTGTATTCATCTGTGAAATATTTTTTTTCTTGTCTTGATCGTATTGGCAAATCACTGGTGTCCAACTTAAGATGCTTCGCCGGTGAGTGCTCAATTGCACCGTTTGTGCCTCCATTACTATATCCCTTGGGATCATTAACCCTTGCAGATTCATTCAAGCTGTTGGAAAGGGAGGATAGGAAGGTAAACAAGAAACTGACAGCCAAGATGATTCTGGGGGGTCATAGTACTTGCATTGCAAAAACATCTTTCTTTGACACACAAACCACATAAAACATCAAATATAAGTCAAGTACTTGCATAGCAAGTTCGTACAAACCAAGTTATGGTTCCCATCCATAACTTAAGTGCGCGTCATAGTTCATGTATGCGCCATAGCAAGAGAGGCCATCATATAGTTTATACAAAAGCTGTCTTTCTACAAACAAGTCCAAGGCATCCACCACCAACAATCGGGACAACTAGTAGTAGTCGTCGTAGTCTTCGGCGGTCCACTCAGGCTTGGCATCGGGGTCATAGTCAAAGTCGGGAGGCACGCCGTCGTCGTCGTCGCCGTTGTCCTCATCCTCCTTAGGGGCCGAGAGATGTTCATCGTTCGGTGGCGATTCGGGAACTGCAAATAACGAAGAATTGTTAACACAACCAATAAGAAGATGCAGGAGTTTAGATAATTGGTTACACACTAAGTACTGACACAGCTCACAACACATATTCTTAGGTTGCCTGCCATGTTGCACACGCCAACGGTCCACGCTCTTCAATTTCTGACGATGATAAAAATCGATCTCCCTCTTGCGCTCCAGATCCATGAAGTCGTAGCGCTCCTTGTTCATGCGCCAAAACCTAATGAGCTCCTCACTGTCATGCGGTCGGCCAACTCTCTTGAACTTGTAGTCGGTCGCTCTGTCAAAGTCATCACCAAGCATATTCCATGTGGCAATGGATGGGCCTATAACATCAGTGCTTCATGCGGCAAGTTTGCCTGGCCTTGTGCAGTTTAATCCTCTGCCTTTCATTCATGTAAGGAGAACGCACTTTCTTCTCGTAGATTTCCGCCCACAACTCTCCACGACCGGAAAAATCCTCCCACACATGTCTTCCCCTCCCGAAAAAACATAGATTAGTGAGCACATAATATGGGTTCACAAACCGTATTAAATAATAGAATGAGTTGATAAGTAAGTAAACTCACGAAGAATTCATTTGGGCCTCCGAAAGCATTGCCACGTGGTGGCCCACCCTAGCTCGAAGGAACAACTCCTTCAGCGAGCCTTGATGCCACATTTGCACTTACGGTCCGGCATTTTCAAACATGGCCATGTATTTGAAAATGTAAACTCTTTAACCTCCTCCTCGGAGGGGCCAATGCGATCTAGGTCCATAGACGTACTCGTCAAAGTCGCAAGTTTGGAAATCCACGCCGAAATGAAAAATAGTAGCAACCATTGTGTTAGAATTTTAACAAGTGCATATGACATCAACAACAACAATAATCGAAAGAACACTTACACCACGTTGACCACAAATGAAGAATGGAGTGAACATTCCATCCTTACTTGGTTCTTGGAGAACCGCAACCTTGCCACAAAGGGCGTGAGGAGGATTCTTCACCGCTCCGCCGTCGTGCGAAACACCTCAATACCACTCATAGGAGGAGGATTGGAGGGGGGAGGCACCCACCTCTTAAACTCAACGTATGGAAAACTCTTCCATGGGTCGTAAGGAAAGAACATGATGCGTCGATCTAACATTGCATCACCATCCAACCACCGGTAGAAGTCGCATCCGTTTATACGTCCTTCCGAGGGGTGCACGTCGAAATGGGCAACAAAAAAAAAGCACGCCCGTAAGATGCAGGATGCCTCGACCGCTTCACATACGCTTCTAAACCACAAAAACATTTGGGCACCGGATCGCCATCTTTGAATGGAACATCTATGTTCTCATGGATGGCCGGATGGCGCACAAACGGATCCTCATCGCAAACCTCCATTGATTCTATTATAAAATCTTATATAAAACCATCACAATCTTACAAAAAATATAACCATAGGTTTAATGCTTCCATAAAAACTAAAGGAATCATCACAACAACATAAATGTCACTTCAAACCCTAAAACGGTGTAAAACGCATACTCAATACCAACTTACTTCTAATCACAAACTAATTAATTTATTGCATCATTAGGACAAGAAAAAAACCTACCTATATAATGCCGGCTATCCAAAACACGATGAACCCTAAACCCTAAAACAATGTACATATGAGGAAAACACTAATAAATTCCACAACACACAGGCATACAACCAAAACCTAAATATATAAAGATACAATAGGACAAGAGCATGTGTATACCACAGCAGTCAAAACCACAGCAGTCAAAACCACAATTGTGCAGAGAACCGCAGTACAAACCAAAGCAGTGTAAACCAAATCAAACCATGCTAGGATGGAGGAGTCTTACCTCAAAGATCAAATGATTGCAAGAAATGGTGCTTAAACAATGTTGCTCACTCAAGTGGAGAAAATGGGAGAAAAAGAGGAGAGAGAGGCAGAAAAACAAATCTTTGCTCTCGACGGCTTCAAAGCAGAGCCAAACAGAATGGCGTAAGGAAGGAGGAGAGGCTCGGGTAGGTGGGTTTTAAGTGCTCGTCGCGCCAGCCGGCCGTTGGCGTGACGGGGCTGTCACGCCAGTGCATGCGGCGCGACAGGGCGGGCCCCACACGGCGCCACGCCCCAAGCAGTCAACCCGCCCGCCCACGCCCAATGTCAATGTCATACGCGGAGCATGTGGCGTGACAGGTGTGATACTTGTCACGCCGGGCGCCGGCGCGACCAAAGGGGCTATGCCATGCAAATAATTTTTTCAACTAGTTTATACTTGCAATATTAAAAATTAAGGGATTAAAAATAAAAAAATCCGAGTCGCCCCAGCTTTGTCACTTTTTTTTTCTCCTTTCAATCTTTATATTATCTACTTACTTTTCTTCTATGCACTATGAACAATTTTTATTTATGATGAGAAGTTAGTTTGGTACACCTCATGTAAAAAGGTTTCTGCAAAAGTTGTGTATAATTTTTTGGAAGACGTTGAACAAAATAATTATGTGTATGAGTTACAATATTAGCAGAAATTATTATAGAAAAGCTGCATTAGGAAATTTATATTGAGGAATTGTTATAAATGTAACAAAGATGTCATGATAAGTTACCTATAAAACTATATAAGTTATAAAATGTTTTGTCCATGCTATTTGACTTGTGATAGCAAACAATACCAACTTACATTTCATTACTTCATTTCTCTCTCTGTGTGCCAAATCGAGGTAGCCATCTAAGCCGCCGAATTTTAGGTGGCTCATGGACTCATGGTGACCAAGTTTGACATGGACATCCATAGGTTATATCCAAACACACATTAGAGTAGACACCTAAGAGCAGACGGTTCCAATTCGGTTTTTTTTTTGTTCCTTGCTAAAGGGTTTATAACATAATGGTTATATGTGTCTTAGTAGCACCTTACGTCTTGGGTCCAACATCCCGTGAGGTTGAATTTTTTAGGTTTTAATGATGTTGTGCTTTCAATGGTAGAGCGATATTCCTATTGACAAATGGGATGTTGTTCTTCAAAACGATAATTATAGGGATAGGGTTTGCGTGAGTATGTTTATAGAAATGAGTATTATTTAATTTTATTGTTGTTGGTCGGTCGGTTATTATCTGATGATTGAGTTCTTATCCGATTGATTTGAGTCCTCAACTTAAACAAGTTGTTCACGTTGTCCTAAATTTATTATAGATTAAACAATACTATTTCTTAGTCGTATATGACATACCTGTTGACAACTAGGCACCGATGTTGATACGCTGATTGATCTGCTGGCTAAGTCTTCTAAAATGTTTAACTCGAAAGAGGTCTTCTAAAAGTCAGGTTTGTATGAATGTATTCTTTCTTCTAGAATTCAGGTTTGTATGAATGTATTTATAGGGATGACTTAACATACATATTTGTGCATATGTAATTTGTGATTAGCAAAAGAAATGCAGAGTTTTGATTAGCAAAATAAATACAGATCTGGTGCAGCTGTACTAGGGACTGATGCAACTGAAGCTTGTCTACTGTACTCCCTCCGTCCCTGAATACTGCAACTTCTGGAATTGTCTTAAGTCAAACTTTTTAAACTTTGACTAAATTTCTAGAAAAAGTACTAAGATGTATGATATCAAATTAGTACCATTAGATTTATCATACAATGTATTTTCATAAGATACTCATTTTATATCATAGATATTGATACTTTTTTTATATAAAGTTGGTCAAAGTTAAAAAAGTTTGACTCCAAGACGGATTCTAGGAGTTGCAGTATTCAGGGTCGGAGGGAGTACTAAGGTAGAAAGGAACAAATCACCCTTTATCATTGGGACAAATCATCATTTTTTGCCGTAATACGCATGCAGTCCCTGAACCACCTTAATTCAAGTCTCGTGCAATTGATAGCAATAGAAGCTTGTATTATGGAGACTTGTTTACCTACCATCATTCATGTCCTCAATGTCTAATTGCAAATAAATAATCAGCAATTGCAGTCAAATAACATCAGCTA
The DNA here is from genome assembly GCA_015844335.1 of Chrysopogon serrulatus. NCBI lineage: Eukaryota > Viridiplantae > Streptophyta > Magnoliopsida > Poales > Poaceae > Chrysopogon > Chrysopogon serrulatus. The sequence continues at coordinate 6,354 of JADLZL010002451.1, read as the reverse complement.
TCTGATCCAAATACCGTTTGATTCAATGCAAACCAGTCGAGAAAACGCAAATCATTTAGTTGTCACAACTCAAAGCCTTAATGTAAAGGCAAAGGGAAGAAAGCATGCAAAAGTCAAATTCTCTTGCACAAGCATTTTCTAATCTAAAAGAACGGAAACAAGCATTAAATAAGAATGACAAGCATTTACTGCAACACTTCCACTTAACAAGCATATACCAACTGTTTCATCTATTACATCACGATGGATAGCAAAAAGCGTCTCAGCAGCACACTAAAGTAGTACAGTATGACCAATGATGTTCAGAAACATTCACTTGACAACTAAAAGGAAACAAGACAAAAGTAGTAGTTCCCAGACTCCCAATACAGTAGATGAATGACAATTAAACCAGTATGGGTAACAGTAGCAAAAACGAAAAGATTAGAGCTTGTCCTCAAACTCAGAAAGAGGGGTCATCTGTTCCTTCAGACCCAGTATGGGTAACAGTAGCAAAAACGAAAAGATTAGAGCTTGTCCTCAAACTCAGAAAGAGGGGTCATCTGTTCCTTCAGACCCTTCCTCTTGCGGATATCCAACACCAGCTGGGCAGCCTGGGAGCCAGCCTCCAGAGGATCAGAGCCCATCATGTCCCAGTGGTCAAACACACACTGGGGGAACGCCTGACCAGAGGTGGCAGCCCTCAGCTGGCTTGAGAACCCAAAGGACTCAATGACAGGGAGGTAAGCCTTGATGTTGTAGAGCGGGGTGCCAGGTCTTTGCATCTCCTCAAATACATGTCCTCTCTTCTGGTTCAGAACACCATAGATACCGCCAAGTGCATTTTCTGGGGCCTGGATCTCCACCAGGTAAACTGGTTCCAGCAACCTTGGCTTGGCCGTGAGCTGAGAAGCATAAATGACCCTCCTGGCAGTAGGAATGACCTGGCCACCACCCCTGTGAATAGCATCAGCATGGAGAACAACATCACAGACCTCAAAGCAAATACCGCGCATGTTTTCCTCAGCCAGTGCACCCTCCTTTGATGCCCACTGGAAACCAGCCACAACAGAATCCTTGATTTCATTAAGATACTGCACTCCCTTGCACATATCAACAACCATGTTTGGGCCGGTGGTCTCAGGTCCAAAGCACCAAATCTTCTTGGCGAGATCCTTGTCCCACCCAAACTCCTGAGAGAGGATCTGGGAGCGCACCTTAGGATCATCACGTGGGCCAATGCGGCCCTCGTCGATTGCCTCAGGGAGACCCTCCTCCAAGGGGCGCGCTTCCATGTACAGACGGTTGTGCTTGTTGGGTGACTTGCTCATGACAGTACGGCATGACTTCTCAAGAACTGTTTCACGGAAGGAGACCACAGGAGGGGAAACAATAATTTCAGCGCCACCCATGAAGTCCTCCTGCAGATCCTTCAGGCAAATCTCAAGATGAAGCTCACCAGCTCCAGCAATGATATGCTCACCAGATTCTTCCATTGTACAGAGAACCATAGGATCAGACTTGGCCAGACGCTTCAAACCTTCAACTAGCTTGGGTAGGTCAGAGGCAACCTTGCACTGAACAGCAACACGGACAACAGGGGAGACAGAGAACTTCATTGCTCTGATTGGGCACGCATCAACCTCCTTCTCATTAGTGAGTGTAGCATTCTTTGTGATGAACTGATCCAGACCAACCATAGCAACAGTGTTACCGCAAGGAACATCCTCAACTGACTCTTGTTTCTTCCCCATCCAGATAACAGTACGCTGGACACTCTTGACATACAGATCCTTCTTCTGGCCAGGGACATAGTTGGGACCCATGATCCGAACCTTCATACCAGTCGCAACCTTCCCTGAGAAAACACGGCCAAAGGCAAAGAACCTGCCCTTGTCAGATGCTGGAATCATCTTTGAAACATAAAGCATAAGAGGACCCTCCGGATCACAGTTTCTGATAGCAGTTGCATAGATATCATCAAGGGGTCCCTCGTACAAGTTCTCCACACGATACTTCTGTGCTTTTGCTGGGGAAGGAAGGTGGAATATCATCATCTCAAGAAGTGCAGTACTAGCTGGAAGCCAAGTTTGCATAACACGCTTCATCAAAGCCTTGCCAATAAGTTCCTTCTCATCAGCCTTCATGGTAACATTAAGCTTTTGCAGCATGGGCCACAATTTCTCCTTCTGGTCATTCATGCAGGTGTTAATGATTTGCTTAATTGGCTCATAACAGAACTGAACAAATCCTCTCTTGCAAGTCGCAGAACCTGTGTTCTTGGTGGTCCATTTCTTTGTGGCAGGATCAAAGAAGTTCTCACCCCAAAGCCTCTCCATCATTTTAGCCTCATCAACTCCAAATTTTGATGCATACATCTTGGCAAAGTTAGTGAGGGTAAAGGCCCATCCATGCAAACCAGCAGAAAAAGCAACAGTCCCCTTCTCTGGGTAGACTTGGACATCACCTAGAAGCTTATCTTCATATGTTGCCATAATGACGTTGGCATTCTCAATGACACGGGAGAAAGTCTGGTAAGCTTCCTCGCCCTCAACCTGAAGCTCAAGGAAGCATCTGTCCATCTTGTTCACAGTAAGGACTGGCCTAATCCTCTCACCAAGGGCTTGGCGGAGCACAGTTTCAGTTTGCACACAGACACCTTCAATACAGTCAACCACCACCAGAGCACCATCGGTGATGCGAAGAGCAGCTGTAACTTCCGAAGAAAAATCGACGTGCCCGGGTGAGTCAATAAGGTTGATCAAATATTGGTTACCGTCCCTCTCACCCTTGTAGTTCTTCAGTGATTCATCAGTCATCTCATAGTAAAGAGAGATACCAGTGGACTTGATTGTAATACCACGCTCTGCTTCGTCTGCACGAGTATCAGTCATGCGAACATCACCAGCAACTTCCTGGGCAATAATCCCAGCAGCTGCCACAAGAGAATCTGTAAGCGTAGACTTTCCTGCAAAAATCAATAACATATAAGGAACGGTGCACAGCTTCAACATTCAACTGGACATGCATCATAGAGTAACACATTAGGGACAGACAACCAATCAAAATCAGAAGTTAACGAACACACCAATACATTACAATCTTAAACATAGAGCTAACAGGTACCATACCTATCATAATACATTAATCACAAGATTGAAAAAGGGTAAGCCTATTCCTACATGAATGAATAACTGACCATACGTATCTTGGCAGAAAACAGATAATGCAGCATCAGTAAAAGGAGCATATGCCATCTAACAAAGCACTGTTTTGAACATACCGTGGTCCACATGAGCAATAACAGACATATTACGAATGTTGTTCTTTTTGTCCATGATGGCACGGAGCTCTTCAGCCGTGAACTTCACCATCTTGACTTTTTATGATGATCCCACTACAAATATGTATATGTATTCCTGCAGGTACAAAATGCTAGTCAGAATCAGAATTTATTCAAAAAAAAAAAAAAAAAAAAGCAACTTAAACAGAATAACAGAAAAGTTTTCCGACTAATATCTGCACTAAAGGAGCAACAAGCACTATAATTGCCAGGATCAAAAGAGAAACACGAATTAGTTGTCTAATGTGCCAAACAAGATATTAACCATTTCAGAAAGTTATTGACAACGTTTCACTCCAATTTTTATCAGCATAAATTGTTCTAATTTTCACTCAACAAGGGATTGTAAGCACACTACAGCTAAGAGGTATCTTAGTTGAACACAGGGTAGAACCTCATCAAACTACACAACTTGTTTTAAGAAAGCATAGATTCAATCCCTAAAATACTAAATGAATGGGTTAGTACCAATAAGTGGAACAAGAAACAGTATGTGTTAACTACAGGTTAAAGTGCAACTGATGGGTGTACCATGTGTGTAATACAAATGTGAACCAAAACGAATCTTATACACTTAGACAACAGATTATCAAATTATTGACATACCAACTTACATGAAAACACCAGAAAATATTTTAGACAACCATTTCAACTATCAGAAGATCCTAGCCTCCACGAAAATCAAAGATGCCAAAAAAGGATAGCATAGATTGCTCGACAAATTCATGTAGACTGGACTAGCAGAGATCGATGAATGCTAATGTACTGAACATTAAAAAATGGACCATAAAAGGTAATCATACAGCCTAAAACGGATCCTAAACATAACTACAATGAATATGAGGCCTACCAACAGATAACAAATCGTTAGAACCAAATCGGACTATACCAGCCATAATTAGTCGTATCAAAGCAGCAGATCTGAGTAAACAAATCGGTGCACCCAAGGACCACAGCAGACCCAATTCATCAACCCTAGAACCTAAGGTGCAGACTAACTGGTCGACACACAAAAAAAAGTGAAGAATCGAGTAATCCAGGATATCCAGAGTGAACCAGGACTGCACCTTATCTTATCTCTACAGATCGGACAGACCAATAACAGAGAGAACAGTCGGGCACCAGTAAACAAGAATCGACCTAAATTACCTCGAGTACCCACACAAACTTGAGATTCGATTCGAACCACAACCCACTTGAAGACCTCTGATTCAATCCAATCAACACAACACACCACGAGATGGAACCAAAACGCCTTGAAACCAACTAGAAATACCGATCAGCTAGCTCTAGCAACCAGAGAAGAGGAGGGGTGGGGGGGTCAGTCACCTTGGTTTTGCCTCCCGAGCTGAGAGACGAGATGTGGAGGCGCCGCCGGAAGAGAAGCACTAAACCCCTAGCGGCCGCCTGTGAGGAGGATATCTATAGCAGCGGAGGTGGCGCACGGGCAAGAAATATCCCCCATGGGCGGGTCCCCAGCGGGGTGGCTCCTGGGCTGCTCGTCACCCATGAGCTCATTCTCGGGCTACCATTCGGCCCATGGAATGACGAGTTCCCCCAGACGCACTGTGGCTCTCTCCCGCCATCGCCGCCGCCCGGCGCTGGCTGCCCTCTACCTGCACGCTTCCCCTCCCTCCCCCGCCCTTCCCTGCGCGCGTGAGACCGAACGATGTGGCGCGGCGTGGCAGCGGCCAGCTGCCATAGCAGCGCCCCTGCCGCCGGTCCTCACGCCCGGAGCGAGGAGCCGCCGGCAGCGCCAGCCCGTCCGCGATTTTGGACATGCGGCATGGCGACAACCCTCTGCGCCCCTGGCGGCGGCCGGGAGGACTCCGCGGCAGCGGCGGCGCTGGTGGCCTCCGCGCGCGGCGCGAGCGCGGTGCAGCGGCCCAGCGCGCATCCTCCTCCCGGCCGCCCGGCTGGCCCCCTCCGCTACCTCCCGCCTCACACGCTCGCCCAGCCCGAAGGTGCGCGCGCGCGCCGAGCTGCTCCGCCGGCGCCCGGCGCATTGCTGGGGGAGCGGGTGATGCCGCGGCTGCTGCTCACCGACGGACGCCGCTACGGCAGCGGCGGGCACCTCACTCCCTCACTCCCCGCGCGCGCACCCCATCCAGCGGCACGGCCACTGGCGCCAAGATGTGCTGTGATGGTGGGGGCCGTTGCCACCGCACCGGCGGCCAACCAGCGGGAGAGCGGGCTGGCGAGCAGGAGATGGCCCAGCTTGCGCTGGGGCTGGGCCTGGGCATCGCCCGCCGTGAAAACCTTTAAGTTAGAATTTTAGAACCTTGTCATGCTTCCTGAGAACTATCTTCAGAGGAATTTTGCAGATCAATGCACGCTAAATGGTTGAGTATTCTATACTGATAATGGTTATATGTATAATAGAAAAAGTGTCGTTTCTCCCGTAGCATGCATATAGAATTAAATACATTTGTAAGAGTTTTGAAACATTAAAATCATCATATTCGTGTATGACAACTCAAATTAGAAACCAATGGCACTCCTCTCTCTCACTCGTGCAGTTCTAACGTGAAGTGTGGATATTCGAAAGATCATTTCTCAATTCTATTGATTTTCTTTTCTCCAAAATTTTTCTTCTAGGTTCTCTTGGTATAATTATACTCAGTGTAACTAATCTCTTTGCTAACTACATTAGCTATATATATATCTAAACAGTTCATGCCATGTACAGTTTGTAAGCCCTCTTCTGTCTCAGTGATGTCAGCTGGTGCAAGAGATCAGGTAGTTTAAAATGTTCAGTACAATATCCTTGGTGCTTTGCTCGTTTGACTATTATCACCTACTGGGTCTAAAAGGCTTGCTGTGGATCTCATTTTCCTCAAAACAGGTTATGATGGGTTTAAAACAAAAGAGTGAAACCATGAGGTACCTATGGATAAGCGGCAAAATTTTCTTCGGCTGCATCTTTCTTTCTATATTTTGTTAGTGCAAATGCTTAGGATAAGCCTTTTCATAGTGCATCTTGATTAGCAGACCAAAGTAGTTGTCCATTCCTCCATGGAGTGGCAATAGTT
>JADLZL010002450.1:0-165958 GCA_015844335.1 Chrysopogon serrulatus | reverse complement strand
AACACTAACCGAGAGGGCACAAAACTCACCGGAGTGGCCTAGCCACGGCGAAACACTCACGGCGGCGATGATGGCCGGAAAGAAGGAAGAAGTCGTGCCGGCGATTTCGGTGTTGTCAAGCACTACGGGCCGGTCCAGGAGATGCGCAACTAGCTTGCGAGTTTTCTGGCAAAGGCAATTGCGTGGTGATTGCTCAAGGATGACGAATTGCGCCGCCGATTGAAAGATGGCCGGCGGCGACAGTGGAGCAAGAAAAGCGGAACAACGGCGGCGAGAGTGGCTTATATAGACAAGGAGATGGTCGAGGAGGTGGCTAGGACTTTCGCGACCCTACCCAGATGGTTGGTCGCGCTTGAAACCGGCGATACCGCAAGAATAGCCACGGCGGCCGGCGGTGACTCACGGCATGGGCTTGTGCAAGGTGTCCCCCCCCACTGTGTGGTACTGTAGCACAGTGCCACCTCACCTCTCTTTTCCAAATTACTCCCAAAATTTGAATACAAGTTGAAAATCTCCCAAAATACAGATTGCATAAAATTTTGTGCTCTACAACTTTCATTTAGAAAGTTTTGCCAAATTCCAAATAGATTTTGAATTTGTATTTCAAATTTGAAAAGGGGCAAAAACCCTAACTTGAAGGAATTCAAAATTACTTTTAAATTTTGAATAAAAGATGAAAATCTCCAAAAATAAAAGTTGTTCCATTTTTCAAGATCTACAACTTTCATTTAGAAAGTTTTTCATGAAACTAAATAGTTTTTGAATTGGAGTTTAAAAATCAAAAGGGGACATTTCCCAATTTTGGAAACTTTTGAAATTACATCAAATTTTATTCAAAAACTTGAAAAACTTTATATACCAAACTTGTAGAGCTCAAAGAGATGTACAATCTATATTTTTAAAGTTTTTCCAAATTTTGAATATTTTAAGATAAAATTGAGAAAGAGACAAAAGGCTTTTGAATTTTGAGCTTTTGAAAAGGATTTTCAAATTGGATCTTTGGGCAATTAATTAATGATGTTGTGATACTTTTGAAACCCAACCAATGGCATATTCTCAAAGTACAAAGTTCATACTTTGAAATGGTGCCAAAGTTTGGCAATTTTTATTTACAAAATTAATTATGATTAGCTCCTCAAAAGTGAACTTGAAATTCAAATCCAACACTTAACCCACTAGGGTTAGGGTTTGGGATTCGGATTCCAACTTCAATTTTGATTCTTGCTGCATCATTTGACTTATAAAACATGGTTAGGGTGAGATTCAAGGTTAGCCAAGCACTTGCAAACATCAAGATTAGTTTTAGTTGATTGCTTTTATAATCAAGATTAAACATGCAAGTGAAATTTAAATGGTATACACATACACATACGATATGAAAGAGCGCAAACAACCCTAGAATTAAATAAACTCATTTTAATTGTATTCATTTGGGTTCTCTAATTATGAATGCTTATGCAATAATGATGATGACATGGCAGGTTTAGGTTAACGTAACACCAGGGGTGTTACATTATATTCCCCTTAAAAGGATTCTCGTCCCGAGATTCAAAGCTTAGGGCTGAGTAATGGAAAAGGAAATGTATCAAGTAGACACACCTTACATGGTTTCATAAGGAAGGTAGAAGGGTTCATATTACAAGTCTCATGTTTTCAGAAAGTCACGATTCTTAGAAACGAACCGTGACTTAGGAGAAGGAAGGAAGAAATTCCGAAAAGTGCTCATTCAAGAATTCCTCAGGTATATCTTGGATTTCTTGCACTGAGGTTGCATTAACTGCTTCAACTGCTCTCTTGGGAGTCAAGAATTGGATAAGAAGTGGAGATTGGTTATCAGGTAGAAATAGCTTAATGGTTCTATTCAGCGCATCTATCATAGCGCCGTAATGTTGTAACCAATTCATCCCTAAGATCACATCTATGTTCTGATCCTTCAATACTATCAGATCCGTGGGATAGAGATACCCATCAAGAGATATAGGGACCTAATATACCATTTCCCATGTGTGTATACGCCCTCCCGGCGATTGCACCAAAAACTCATCTTTAATTTCTTTTATGGGGATTTTATGCTTTGTAACAAAAGTACGGTTGATAAATGTATGCGATGCACCAGAATCAAATAATGTAATTGCAGGGTGACTGGCAACGGGAAACATACCCATTAAAATAGGTTCTCCTTTAAGAACATCCCTAGTTTGAACGTGAAACACACGCCCAGATTTCTTCCCGGCATTCACCTTCGGGACATGCTGTGATTTACCCCTGCCTTGACCCTGATGCTGCTGACTGCCCGACCCTTGTTGGAGGTTGGAAGTATTCCCGATTGGGTAGGGGCAATATCGAACATAGTGTGGCTCTCCACAATTAAAACAGGGGCCTCTACCAGTGGACGGAGCCTGGGGAGCTGGGGGAGGGGGAGTTCGAATACCCCGGGTATTCGGGCCGCCGTGGATAGGTTGTGGCGGCGGGGTGAGTGTACACCGTTGCCTTTGGGCTTGCTGCTGCGGTGGTGGGTAGTAATAGGGTTGATGGCTTTGCTGGTGCTGTGGATAGCGGGATGGCTGGTGGTTATGCTGAGTAGGATGGAATATAACCTTCTGACGTTTCTGGATTCCGCCAGATAGGTTAGAGGAAGCACGCCGCTCTTCACTCTTCTGTTTAAGCATAGATCTTTCATAGGATATGGCGATATCCACCGCCTCATAGAAGGTGGCAGTTGGGTTGGCAGTAAAGTGAGTTTCAATATCACTCTTTAAACCCCGAACAAAACATTTCTTCTTCTTACTGTCAGTGTCCACGAGCTCAGGGGCATACTGTGATAGATGACTGAACATATTCACATACTGCACCATTGATCGACCACCCTGCTTTAGTGCCAGAAATTCTTCTAGTTTTGCTTGCATCACCCCGTCAGGAATGAAATACTGACGGAATGCATCTTGGAACATATCCCAAGTAATTTGCTGTCCGACTGGTTGACGTGCGAGGAAATTTGCCCACCATGCAGATGCAGGGCCTCTCAACTGTTGGGCGGCAAATTTGGGTTTCAAAAGGTCTGGACAACCCTCTAACAAGTCAAACTTCTGATCTATGATACGAAGCCAATCATTAGCCTCTAAGGGCTCCTCAGCCCTAGTGAAAACTGGCGGACGGGTCTCTGTGAAGTCCGCATACGTGATCTCATCGTGATTACGATGGCCACGATTCTCATATGGTGCATTTTGATTGTACTGACCCATTTCCCGCAACAAACGAGAATTCTCAGTAGTGGCATTTACTAAAGCTGCCACGGCTTCAGCCAAGGATTGGGGTGCTGGTGGTGCCTGCGGGGCCTCACCTCCCTCGTGTGAAGAACCAGCATGAGTATTGCCAGACATCTGTTATAAACAAAATCATATTTATTCACAAGCAGATGTATTGAACTTAAAGCATTAACACCAACTAGCCACATGCCATTCTGTAGGAAGAAGAGATAGGACCTATAAGATTGAGATCCTTTGTAACACCCCTAGTGTTACGTTAACCTAAACCCACCATAAACCCACCATGTCATCATGTTATGCATTAAGCATCATGTTCAATGATAATGCAATTAACATATGATCATATGCATCATTAAGTTGATTACCAAGCATAAAGTGCCTTAGTGCATTTCATAGTGTTAATGATCCTTGCATGATTAATGCTTTGTCTTGTATGTTAAGTGTGTTTGAGATGCTGATCATGATTGATGCTCACTAGTATAGCTTGCTATGCATGTCAATTAGAATAGTGTGGAAAAGCAATTAAAATTCACTTACATGTGTTATCAAGTTTATAAAAGTGATTAAACCAAAAGCAACCTTTGAGTGATTAAGTGTTTGGCTAACTATGTTTAACATCCTAAGCATGTTTTACAAGTCAAATTATGGCAAGGAAGAATCAAAATTGGCATTTGAATTCAAATCCCAACCCTAAGTCAAGGCTAAGTGTTGGAAATTGAATATCATTTTCAATTTTGAGGAGCTAACCATAATTAATTTTCTAAATAAAAGTTGCTAATCTTTGGCACCATTTCAAAGTATAAACTTTATACTTTGAAAATGTGCTATTGGTTAGGTTCTAAGATCACTAATTAATCATTAATTATTTGCCCAAAGATTCAATTTGAAAATCCTTTTCAAAGGCTTGAAATTCAAAAGTCTTTTGCCCCTTTCTCAATTTCATCTCAAAATATTCAAAATTTGGAAAAACTTCCAAAATACAGGTTGTGCATCTCTTTGAGCTCTACAAGTTTGGTAAATAAAGTTTTTCAAGTTTTTAAATAAAATTTGAAGTAATTTCAAAAATTCTTTAATTGGGAAATTGTCCCCTTTTTGATTTTAAACCTCAATTCAAAATCTATTCAGTTTTATGCAAAACTCCTTTAATAAAAGTTGTAGATCTTGAAAAATGGAACAACTTTTATTTTTGGAGATTTTCATCTTTTATTCAAAATTTGAAGGTAATTTTAAAATCCCAAAAGTTTAAATTTAAACCCTTTTCAAAATTCAAACTGCAAATTCAAAAATATTTAGAATTTTATAAAACTTGTTTAATGAAAGTTGTAGAGTTCATTATTTTGTACAACTTCTATTTTGGGGGATTTTCAAGTTGTTACATGAAATTTGGAGAAATTTGAAGAAAATCAGGGAAGGGGGGACACTGCTACAGTACCCAAGCCACTCCTCTGCCGCCACTGCTGGCTTTTGCCGGTATGCCGCCGGTCGTCCATCGCCGTGGTGTCATCTCCGGCAATTCGCACGCGCAGGCACGCGTCTCGACCAAGTGGCAGTTCGCTGCGCAGCTTGGAAAACCGCCGTCGCTTTCAAATACCCTGCACCGCTGTCATTCTTCCTCCTCCTCTGTTCTTCCCCACCGCCGGCGGGCACCCTCTGCTCGGCGAAATTAGAGCCCCTCGTCTACCTCGACTCCCAATAACGCTCCAACACCCTCACCACCTCCTTGCGACGCGGCCTAGCCAACCATCGCCAGCTAGCTCCGCTGGAGTAGCCGCCACGCTTCCATCTCCTTCGTCACCGGCCGCCGCGCGCCGCCGTGTCATCCACACGTGGCCAGGCCGCTCCAATTCCTCTCACGCCGCGCCGAGACATGCGTCGGCTCTGCCCTGAGCTCCTAAAGCTCATAAGCCAGCCCAATTGGTCTCTATCGCCGCCGGTTCGCCGGAACGCGAGCCGTCGTCGTGTTCGCGCCGCCGCACCCAACTCCGCCGCGGCCGACCCCCTTCTGCTCCACCTCTGTCCTAATCAAAGCGAGCAACGAGTCAAGGAGAGTCTCCCGAACCTTTCTCAATCGTCAGTACGGCCGATTATAGCCAACGGGGAGGTTCCCGCCGTCGCGCCGCCGTGCCTTGCTCCGTCGTGTCGCCATGGCCTACCGTCGACGATATTCGGGTCGGCAACCTACCTTGGGGGTGCCCGAGGTAGTAGATGAGATCGAGGGTGGTGAGGTGCGCGAGATCAAGAGCAAGAAAGTAACACAAGACACGGGTTTAGACAGTTCGGGCCGTCGAGGTGACGTAAAACCCTAGTCCTGTGTTACGGTTGTGGATTATGATCGGGAACAATCTGTCTTGGAGGGGGTCCCCGCCCGCCTTATATAGTCGGGGGGGGGTTACAAGATCAATCTAATCTTGCTTTCCCTGATCGGCACACAGCCGGCCGACCAGAAATCCTAGGTTCGAGGAAACCGATCGCCCGATGATCTAGGCGAATCATATCTGCATGCCGAGTCTTGCGCCTTATTCCACGGTCTTACGGTAGCGCTCGGCATGGTCTTCTCGGCTGGGCCTTTGCCGACCGCTCGGCCCGTGCCCTCGGCCGAGATACCCTGGGAGCAATCCCCCACGCTAGTCCCCCCGAGCAGCTTGCGTGTCTCAACCCAAGGTTGGGAACCATTCAGCGTCTTCCTTGGTGCCGGCGGTTCTTCCGACCGGTGTTCGGGCGGTGCGAAAGTCGATCAACGGATCCGACGAGTCGTAGCGGTCGGCGTCGTCGAGACCGACCGATGCGGTCTTTGGAGGGAGGCGGAACTGCGCCGTGGGACACACACGGTGGTCGCCGCGGTTGAGAGGAACGCAGGAGGTCCCACTGCCGGGGAGACGCGAGCTGCTCAAGAGAAAAAAAAAAAAAAAAATCTCCGGCACACGGGTTCCGTGTACCACGTTAGGTCGCTTCCGGCGACGTGTACCACGTAGTCCCCGAGGCCGGTAGTAGGCGAGGCATGAGACTGGTGCCGGGATCAAATTTGTCAAAGTATGAGTTGTTGAATCTTCGACCGTGCGGTCCCCCGAGACGCTTGTCATCTTCTAGGGTCCAAACTTTGGTTTTACGTCGGGTGCGGGGCGTGCGACCAGCGGTCGAGCTGGGTGGGCGGCCCAATCGGGCCTAGCATCCTCTTGGAAACATCGCGTCCAGCTCCCCGCGGATAACCACGGAGCGGCGCGGCGCGGTTTCCCACGGAAGGAAGGCGAAAGCGGCGCGGCGCGGCGCCCGACACCGCTCACGAATCCATTTAAAGACCGGGCATGGCCTTTCGGTCACACTCTTTGCCTTCCTCTCGGCGCCTCGCAAACCCCGCTGCCTCTTCGCCTTCCTCCGCACAACCAACCTTTCTCTCCCACATCACCGGCGCTCCCAATCCGAAACCTAGATCCGAAATGGCCGGCGGCAAGGGGCAAAAGCGTGGTTCCGCGGGCGGCGGCGGGCGCATCGGGCGCGGGCGGAGATCCAGGGCGGGAGGTCCGCCTAACGCGGAGGTGGAGTGGGCTACTTCGACCTGCACGCGGGCGGTCCTCGATGAGCTCGTCCGCGGCGGAGTGGTGCCCGACGAGGCGCGCGCGCGGCCGGCGCCCCACCGTGGGTGAGTCCTTCCCCACCCCGGCGAACGATAATGAGCTCGTAGTGTTTGCGGATTATTTCCGCCGCGGGTTCGGGCTGCCGGCGCACCCCTTCCTCCGGAAGCTTCTTGCATACTACAAGATCCGGCTCATTCATCTCCACCCCAACTCCATTCTTCATCTTTCTGTTTTCATCCATTTTTGCGAGGCTTTTCTCGGCATTCCTCCCCACTTCAACCTCTTCCGCCATCTCTTCTACCTGAGGGCGTTCACTGGAGCCGGCTCACCCAAGGTGGTTGGTGGCCTCTATCTTTGTCTTCGGGACGGGATGAGGAACCAGTATCTGGGACTGCCCCTCAGCTCTTCCATCAAGGGATGGAACACCCAATGGTTTGTCGTCAGCAACCCCGCTCCACAGATCTCCAACGAGGTAAACGAGTGGTGGAGCGTCAACGCCAACTGGTCCGAGCGGCCGTCATCTGCCGACATGGTGCAGGTGGAGGAGCTGCTCGGTATCATCCGCCCCATGAACCCGACGGGGTGGCGGTGGCTATCGACTTCGTCTTTGCGGCGCATCTAGCCATGCAAGGAGCGCGAGCACCCGGGGGGTAGTACTCCGGGGACAATGACCCTACGCGTGAGACGCCGGAGGCGATCTCTAAGGAGGTTCTCTTTCGGCGGCTCACGCCGTTTTTCGTCGGAGGTACCCAGCTGAGGAGCTCGGGTATGCAGAAGCCCTACAGCCTGGGCAATCCCCGACCGGCGGTGAGTTTCTGCTTTGTTATTGTATTATGTGTGTGATTGGCCGACTGCTCAAGCCGCCGTTTATGCAGGATCGAGCCGTTTATGTGTCGGATGTGCCCGACGACACCTGGCCGACTGGTGTAGACCGGCGGCGACCAATGGAGGAAATCCGCAAGATTGCGGAGGACCTGCTGAAAGAGGGGACGGCCGAGAAGGCAGTCCCCAAGCGTCGAGCCCAGGGCCCATCGGCGAAGGGTGGCTCGGAGGAGGCGCCTTCGCCGAAGAGGCGCAAGAAGGAGACCGTGCCCCTGCCTCGTCTGCTCGAATCGGCGAGGAGCAGGGGCGGGGGGAGCGAGCCGTCATCCTCTCGGATGACGAAGATCGAGGACACGGAGACGTTGGACGAGCCCGCGTCAGCGTCGATCGGCGTCGAAGGCTGGGCGACTCAAGCGACCGGTGTTTGAGAAAATGCCGACCATGGGGGCGCCGCCAAAGGCGGCCGAAGGGCCATCGGTGCCGCCGACCCGACCGACCGAGGCGGGCAGCTCTGAGGCCCCCGGCGTTTCCGCGCTCGGCACCGCCCGATCCGACCTGTAAGTACCAACTCGTTTTTTTTTTTGTTCCCGGTGTTGTCCAGGTTTGGCTTAGGAGTGTCCTGCATCGCAGTGATCCCGTGGAGGAAGACCCCGGCCGTGCGGGGAGGATGACACCGTCGTCGTCCCTGACACAGCCCACCCCGTGCGGCCGATGCGGGGTGATTCCCGACCAGCCATCTGGGGCTGGTGGGGGCTCGATCCCCAGCCCTGTTCGGGGCTGCAGAGATCGCGGCCTTTGTTCGCAGCCGGCCGGCGAAGGAGGGCGCTCGGCGGCCTGCTCCGGTGCCCGTCCCGCCGTCCGCCCGGCAAAGGTGGCGCCACGGCGGAGACCCGTGGCGGGGCAGAGCCCGAGCCGGAGGAGGTGGTACGGGAAGTGCCCGCGCCCGGGAGGAGCCTGCGCGGCTTTGCCGCACGTTCTACATCGACCCCCCGGTGAACGGGTGGAGGTGGTGGACTGACGAGATCGCCGTCGATGAATACCAGAAATCGGCGTCCGATCTCGAGGCTGCTCAGCGTCGAGCTCCGGTAAGTAATCATATTGTCTGCTTGATAGTGTTGCGTAGCTTATGTCGAATATGTATGTAGGAGCCGGCCCGTGCCGCTGAGACGCGGCGCGGCTGCTGGAGCAGTCGGCGGCCGCCACGAAGATGAAGGCCGACAACGAGCGGCTTCTTCGTGAGAAGACCAGCTTGGCGGAGTCGGTCGGCCCGCCGAGCGCAATCTGAAGGCCGCTCGCGGAGGACGACGACCGACTGCGCCGGCAGGTGGAAGAGCTGAGCGTGAGAACGCCGGCTCGTGGGAGGCGGCCGCCGCCAGCGATCGATCGGCAGCGCTGGCAAACACTTTGCAAAGCTGGTGACCGGTATGTTTTCCCCCTACCTTCCTTTCTCGGCGCTCTTGTGTATTCATGCCGACTTGTGCTCGGCCTGCAGCTCTTGAAGGCGAGCCGCAGCAGCCTCAAAGCTCCGAGGAGCTAACCCGTGAGGCGGCCAAGGCTACCCGGGCCGGGGCGAGGCAGCCCGGTCCGAGGCAATCTGCGTAAAGTGCTATTGTCTTTTTGCTTTGTTTGCCCGATTGCCCGTGTCGGGGTTTAACACTTGTTCCGCTTGTTGTGCGGGAGAATGCGGCGGCGGCCCAGGAGGATTTGAAACGGCGTCTCGCAGCCGAGGGAGCGGATGGAAGACACCATCGTCCCACCGACCCCCACCGTTGAATCTCGCCGATCCGGACGGGGGTCTACGACCGGGACGTGCTCGGGGGAGCGCTATCCTTCAGTGTCACGCTTCCTGTGCGATGCCAGGCCGTTCTACAACAAACACGTGTGTTTGTTCACGGAGCGGCTCTTTTCTTGGCTGGCACGCGAACTGGTCCTGGCCGCACTATCCCCGGTGGAGTTATTCCGGTCGAGGCGGGTTTTGCCCGGACCACGTTGGTCGCCGACCGGGAGAAGCCGAGTGCCGAGTCCTCTGATGCTGCCCGTCAAGGTGGTGGAGGACCTGGACCTGTTCGGCGACGCCGAGGCCGACGCCCCTAGGAGAAGAGCGTTAGAATTGACTTATGTATTGCGTGTGGAGACGCCGTCTGCGTAAATGATGTTAATATCACTTTTGTTTTGCATGTAATGTGTTTGCCGTAATGCCCCTGCAGTGTGTGACTTTGTCGTCTTGCCGGACCGGCCCAAGTTTCCTAGTATCTCGTAGCGCTAAGGGTATGTTCCTTGTATTGCGCGTAGAGGGTACCGGGGTCCCCAGGGAACCGCTGGCTGGCCTTTCCATAACGCAGCGCGCCGAAGCTGCTAGCGTGTAGGTTTGGGCCGAGGAACAGGGGTTGCTCCGATCGGTTTGAGTTAAAGTGCGTCTTGGCGGTCTTCTTGGCGTATAGTGCGTGGATAGCACATATGAAAAATGAATGCACGAGGAGAAAAGGAGACAAGACAAAAAAGACATTAAATCATATATATATATTTGGATTACAAAGGGAAACGGAGTACATATCTTTGTTCATCTTGACTTATCAGCGTAAAAACGTATTAGGTGCTCGGCGTGCCGGGAGTTTGGGATATCGCGCCGTCGACTCCACCAGCCTATAGGACCCTGGTCGGGTGACTTCCTTGACGATGAAGGGACCATCCCGGGGGGAGGAGAGCTTATGCATGCTGCGGGAGCTCGTGCGGCGGCAATGGGACCAGTCGCCGACCGCGAAGGGCGCTCCCGGACGTTGCGGTCGTAATAGCGACGGACGCCCTCTAGGTACTTTGCCGATCGGATGCAGCGGCCAGGCGTTCTTCTTCTCGCACGGTCGACGTCGTCGGCGCGCTGGGTCGGAGGTTTCCTCGGAGTAGTTTTCCACTCTTGGCGATCGGAAGGCGACGTCCTCGAGGTAGGACAGCTTCCGACCCGTATACCATGTAGTAGGGGGAAACCCCTGTGCTCCGGCCCAATCACTGCGTGCGCAGTCCCAGGCTCGCCGGTGGAAGTTCCTTCAGCCACCTTCCCGGGTGCTTGTCGTCCTTCCGTACAGGCGCTTTTTTAAGTGCGTCCAGGATCATTCCGTTTGCGCGCTCGGCCTGGCCGTTGGCACGTGGAGTGCGCAACGGAGACATATTTGACCAAGATGGAGCGCTCTTCACAAAACTCCCGAACTCGTTTCCCGTGAAGTTTGACCCGAGGTCGGTGATGATGCTGTTCGGGATGCCAAAGCGGTGAACGATTTCCTCAAAGAACTCGGCGGCCTTCTTGCTTGTCGAGTGGGGCGAGTGGTTTGTACTCAATCCACTTGGAGAACTTGTCGATGGCGACCAAGACGTATTTAAAATTGCCTGGTGCGGCTCTCAAGGGGCCGATCTGGTCGAGTCCCCGCATCTGCGAACGGCCAGCCGACGGATCGTCATTAGAGCGTGGGCCGGCAGTGAGGCTGCTTGGCGAAGAACCGGCATCCCTCGCAATGTCGCACTGTGTGTTACTGCGTCGGCTACGGCGGTCGGCCAAGAAAAATCCAGCTCGGAAGGCTCGCCGACCAGGTTCCGAGAGGCGCAATGGCTTCCACAGAGTCCAAAGATGTATTTCTTTTAGTATCTTCAAGCCTTCCGGGCTGCAGAACGCACTTTTGCAGAACGTTAGCGTTGGCGTTTCTGCGCATCGGCGAGCCCTCTACCAGGGGCGTAGTGCTTGCTCCGCCGTATCAAACGCCTGTCTCGCGTTTTGTCGGCCGGGACCTCGAGTTGGTGAGGTATCGATGAACGGGAGCGCCGGTCTTCAGCGTCGATGGCCTTGACGAGTGCGACGCCTTCTCCGCAGTGGTCGGGTTGGGCGTCGCTCCGTCTTGGCCGATAGATGGTGTCGAGGTCGTGCGCAAATACGCTGGGGGGAATGGCTGCTCGTGTAGAGCCTAACTTGGAGAGCCGATCGGCCTCACGAAGTTTTCTTCCCGAACGATGTGGTGGAACTCAATGCCGTAGAATTTGTTCTCGAAGTTTCAGGATTCCGAGCAAGGGGCGTCCATTTTCTCGCCGGTGCAAGACCGGTCTTTGTTTGCTGGTTGACGACCAGCGCTGAGTCGCCGAAGATTTCCAGGCGTTTGATCCCCGGGGATATAGCAATCTTGATGCCGTGGATGGCAGCTTCGTACTCGGGCGGCGTTGTTAGATGCCTTGAAATGTATTCTCAAGACGTATCGGAGTTCCTCGCCGCTTGGAGATACAAGTACGACCCCCCGCACCAGCACCGCTCACATTTAGCGCACCGTCAAAGTACATCTTCCAGTCTTTGGGGGGTGCTCGAGGTGGGACTGGGTTCTTGCATGTCCGACCACTTTCGGCGATGAAGTCGGCGGCGCCTGGGACTTTATCGTCTGGCGGCTCGCGTACTCAACGGTGTACGCGCCCGATTTCGACGCCCATTTGGCAATTCTTCCGTCAACCTCCTTGTTCTTTATGATGTCGCCGACCGGGGAATTGGGACACCACCGTTATCTTGTGAGAGACCGAAGTAGTGGTTCACCTTACGTGACGTCGGTGGGGCGGCGTAGATGAGCTTTTGTATTTGCGGGTAACGAGTTTTGGACTCGTTCAGGGACCTCGCTTATGTAGTAGACCGGGCGCTGCACCTTGAATGCATGCCCGGGTTCGTCACGCTTCGACGACGACCGCCGTGGAGACCACCCGATTCGTTTGCGATGTAAAGGAGGAGATCCTCGCCGGGTAGCGGAGCCGTTAAGACAGGGGGGGGCGTCGTCAAGAAAACCTTGAGCTCCTTGAATGCCTCGTCGGCTTCCTGGAGTCCAAACAAACTTGTCGGACGCTCGGAGTAAGCGGAAGAAAGGCATGGCCCTCTCTCCTAGCTTGGAGATGTACCGACTTAGGGCTGCCAAGCAAGCCACCGGGCGAAGCTTCAGTACTTCCTTGATATTGGTTGGCCGCAACATTTTGGTTATGGCCGACACCTTCTCGGGTTTGGTTCGATACCGTGGTCGCTGACCGTATTCCCGAGCAGGATTCCCGAGGAAGCTCGAAAATGCACTTGTTTGGATTGAGTTTCCATCGATACACTCGGAGACTTTTGAATGTTTGGTCAAGGTCGGCGATTAAGCTATCGGCGGTTTTAGATTTTACCACAACGTCGTCGGCGTAGGCCTCGACGTTGATGCCTATCTCGATCCTTCGGGCATGCTTGAATTGTCCGGCCGGTACGTCGCCCCAAAGATTCTTTAGGCCGAAGGACATCGTCGTGTAGCAAATAGGCGCCGAATGGAGTTATGAAGGCCGTTTTGACCTGGGTCGGACTCCTTTAAGGCGATCCGGTGATACCCGGAATAGCAGTCAAGAAACGAGAGGAGTTCGCAAATGGCGGTGGAATCTACAACCTCGTCGATGCGAGGGAGAGTGAACGGGTCTTTAGGGCGGTGTTTGTTAAGATCGGTGTAATCAACGCACATTCGCCATTCTTTATTGCTTTTTCGCGACGAGGACTGGGTTTGCCCGGCCACTCGGCGTGATACACTTCTTTGATAAAACCGGCGGCTAAGAGCCGGTTGATTTCTACCCTAATAGCCTCTTTCTTTGTCCTAGCGAATCGGGCGGAGCTTCGCTTGACCGGCTTGGCGGAGGATGAGACCTTCAGGGCGTGCTCGGCATACTTCCTCGGTACTCGGGCATGTCCGCAGGTTTCCATGCGAACACGTCCACGTTGTCCCGGAGGAAGCTGACGAGCGCGTCTTCCTATTTGGGGTCGAGGTTGGCGCCGATCCGAGTGACTTTGGAGGGGTCACCCGTGCCCAAGTCGATGACCTTGGTCTCCTTGTTCTTGATGGAGGAGCGCGGTGGTTCATTGACCGGGATCTCCTGGTCTTCCGGCGGCACTTCTTTGGAGTCGGCGAGGCACGCTTGCATCTTGGCAGCGAGGCCGGCGGTCTCGTTGATGATGTAGTTTTCTTGCTCGCAGCGTGGGCGTTCCTCAGTCGGCGCGGAGGGTGAGCACACCACCGGAGCTGGCATCTTCATCACGAGGTTGGCGTAGTGAGGGACCGCCATAAACTTGTGCGGGGCCGGGCGTCCCCAAAGATGGCATGATGGGCCGTGTCGAAGTCTGCGGCGACGAAAAGCGAGTTTTTCTTTACGAACCGGCCTGGGGTGCCGAACTGTACTGGCAGGTCACTTGGCCGAGCGGCTCCGATGGCTTGTCCGGGATGATGCCCCGAACGGAGACTGGCCGGCATGTAGGGCCTCTTTCGGGATGCCGAGTTCCCGGAGCGACTTTGGGAAGAGTATGTTCAAGGAGCTCCCGCCGTCGATGAGGACCCGCTTGAAGTGAACGTTGCCGATCACTGGGTCGAGGACCAGGGGAAAACGCCCGGGGTATGGTATGTCCGACCACTGGTCTTCCCTGCTGAAGGTGATGGGCTGGTCGGACCATGGCAGAAGGCGGGTCGGCGATAGTTTTCTCGTCGGAGATCGCCATGACCCTCCCGGGTCGGTCAGCTTCTTGCTCCTCTTGCTCTCCAAGTGCGTGTGGTCCGCCGCAGATCGTGGCCACGCTCTTGGACGGTGTTTGGTACGGCAATTACGTCTGCAGTTCGGGTCATCTTCTTTATCGCCGCCGTTTTTGTCGTCGTCACGGCGGCGTTGGCGCTTCATGTCTTCTTCCCGGAAAACTTTGCCGAGCCCGTAGCATTGGCGCATGGTGTGCGTCGCGTTCTTGTGGATCGGGCACGGCTGATCCAGGACTTTGTCGAACTCGGCGTCGAGGTTTCGCTTGACCCGTGACTTGACGTTGTTCACGTCGGGCCGGCGTCTTTGGTATCGGTCCGAGCGGTCGCGGTTGTCATGGCGATGATCCGGCCTTCGATCCCTCTGGTCGGTGTTGCGATCGTTGGGCCGAGGAGCTCCTGGCGGCGGAGGAGGGGGCATGGGCCTCTTCCCTGCGACGAGGTCTCTGTGGTGCCCTTCGGCCTCCTCTCCCTGTGCGTAGGCGTCGGCGGTTTTCATCAGCTCGCCGATTGTCTCTGGGCGTTTCCTGTGGAGCTTCTCGCGCAGGGAGTTGCTGTATGTGAGTCCTCGGATGAAGGCCGTGATAACATCAGTGTCATTGACGTTAGCGACGCTGGTGCGCAACGTGGAGAAACGGCGAATGTACTGCCGGAGCGTCTCGTTGGGGCGCTGCGCCAGCCGTTCGAGGTCGTGGCGCGTGGCTTGGCGATCACATGTGGCCATATAATTGTCCACAAACAGCTTTCGGAGTTGCGCCCAGTTGTCGATGGAGTTCTCCTCCAGTCCCGTGAACCAGTTGAGGACCGGGGGGGCGAGCATGACAGGCAAGTAATTTGCCATGGTGTCTTCCGTGCCCCCGGCGGCGGCGACTGCTACGGCGTACGTCTGGAGCCACTGCTCGGGGTTAGCCTTGCCGTCGTAGGACTCCACTGTTCCAGGGATCCGGAAGTGACTGGGCCACCGATGAGCTCGCAGCCGTGCCGAGAGGGGCTTGGGACCCTCGATCACTGGCGCCGTTGCGGTCGGAGCCCCGTGCTCGGCGTCGAAGCGACGGCGGCGCTCCATCTCGGCGTTGTAGGCATCGGTACGTCTGGCGTCGATGACGGCGCGAGCGTCACGTCCGGCATTGATGATCGCACGGGCGTCGGCGGGTGGCTGGTTGATAGTTGGATCTGGCATGTCGTGGCCGCCTACGTTACGTGGTGGCTGCGCTACCTCTCCGTCATTGTGTGATCGGGCGGGAACGTCTCGGATCTTCCCGACCCGGTGGCGGCTGGATCTGGATGTGGAGGATCCGGACGGCATCTCCCGTAGCCTGTTCACCTGCACTTGAGCAGCCTTGATGAAAGCTTTAGCCCGGTTTACCTGAGGGGTCGGGGCAAGTGCCTCAAGCTCGTTGGCGGCGACGGCGAGATTGGCGCTCGGGGTCGGCGCTACGATCTGTTCGTCGATGTAGACGAACTCTTCTGCCAAGTTCCTGTAGAGGTGGCGTCCAGGGGCCGGCCGCATCTCGGAGGAGACGCTGCTCCTGCTCCTCGTAAGCCACACGGGCGTTCGGCTCGATCGGCGTTGCGCGCCTCGCTGGTCGGGCGCGATGTCCGTCTGTCTCGTCGGCCGGTGGGTCCTCGTCCGGCGAGACCGCCGGAGCATGAAGATCTGCGCCGGTATACCGGGAGGGGTGTAATTTCGCTGGAGGGTTCCGGTCCACCGACAACGATTGATGTATCTAGATCGGATCCGGGAGAGGCATCGGAGTCGGAACCGGCCCGCTCCTCCGTGATGGTGTGGAGTGACTCGTTGTCCTCCAGGAGTGGAGCTGTACCATGTTAACGGTCGGGCGATGGGGTGTCGACCGGTGATGGTTGGGCGAAGTTGTCGCCGTGCTACTTCCCCGGTGGGTACCCGCGGGACCTTGCGGTCGGGGTGATGCCACCATGGTTGTAGATCTGTTCCTCCGGGGATATGCGCGATGGCGTCCCCGCCGAGTGGTTTGGGTGCCGGAGGAAATCTCCCGTAACCACCGGGCCCAAACCCGGTGGGTCGCCCGCCGGCCGCGATGGGACGCCCAGTCCAAAGTGGGCCTCACCGGATGGCCGATGGCCTCGGCGGCGGGTGGTCGGATCGGCGTGGTGCCCGGGCGGCGACGCGCGGGTTGCCATCCCGATCCGACGGGTGGGTGCTCGCCGAAGCTGCCATGAAGCGGCGTGTTTCGGCGAAGTTCGATGCACTCGCAGATGCCTCCACCGACCCGGCCGATGAGCTCAATCAGGTCGTCGGAGTTGACGGGGTTCCTCTCCCCGACGGGGGCGCCTGCCGCCCTTCGGGGGAGGATCGCCGTGGCCTCGCTTGGAGGCGCGGCTCCGTCGGCCGGGGCCGACGCATGCCCGGTTCCATTGGATGGGATCCGGGGTTGGCCGCTCTCCCCGCCATCGTGCTCGGCGCGGCGACGGTCCACGTGATGGATCCGACGGTAAAGGTCATGCCTGACGCGGGGCGGAGAGAGCGACGGTGGAAGGAGTAACCATCTTGCTCAGCCGACGGATCTGAAAACGCACACCCCTACCTACAGCGCGCCACCGCCGACGATATCTCGGTCGGCAGCCTACCTTGGGGGTGCCCGAGGTAGTAGATGAGATCGAGGGTGGTGAGGTGCGCGAGATCAAGAGCAAGAAAGTAACACAAGACACGGGTTTAGACAGTTTCAGGCGCCGAGGTGACGTAAAACCCTAGTCCCGTGTTCTCGTTGTGGATTATGATCGGGAACAATCTGTCTTGGAGGGGGTCCCCGCCCGCCTTATATAGTCGGGGGGGGGTTACAAGATCAATCTAATCTTGCTTTCCCCGATCGGCACACGACCAAATTTAACCAGAAATCCTAGGTTCGAGGAAACCGACGCCCGATGATCTAGGCGAATCATATCTCATGCCGAGTCTTGCGCCTTATTCCACGGTCTTCTCGGTAGCGCTCGGCATGGTCTTCTCGGGCCGGGCCTTTGCCGACCGCCGCCCAGACCCTCGGCCGAGGATACCCGGGGAGCAATCCCCACACCGGCAGAGCCCGAGTCAACTCCTAATCCGCCCAACCGAGGCCGTTTGACGGGTGCGCAGGCGATGGCGACCATGGTGGTGCCACCGCCATCGCCGGGGAGCTCGCCGATGGCGAGTTCCGCCGTGCACCCGCTGGCCAAGGCATGAACAAGCCGGCCCGAGTCACTGACCACCGGGCCCCGCCTGTCAGCGAGAGCAAGAGAGAGAGGGGGCAGCCAAGGCGGAGGGGGCTGAAAGCGGGCCGATTGGGCCGGACCGTGGCCCGCGAAGGAGAGGAAGGTGTTTTTCCTTTTTCTTTTATGGTTTTAAAATCCTTTTTTCACAATTTCATAATTGAATATTCTGGGCAATTAAAAATATAAAAAAATATGCATGTGATCCTTGTGATGTGTAGTTTTATAGAAAAATATATGTGCAGCATGTTAAGTACTTTTGTTATGTTCAATAATTGCATGCTTTAATTAAGAAATGCTTAGTGTTTCATTTTTGTAGAGCAATATATTAAACCAAAAATCATGAAAAATTAGGAGTAAGCTTTTCATGCTAAAAGTGACCTCCACTAAAATTTGTGCACTGTTTGGAATAAGTTTACTTTTATAATTAATTCTATCCTTGTTTAATGATCATAAAAGTAGTTAATAAAACAATGAAATAATTAATTAGTTGACTAATTAATTGTGATTGATTTATGGTTTGGTTTGGAGACTTTGGATCATCAAAACACCTCTGGTCCAATGCATGATCATGTATAGTTATATATAATGTTGCTCACATGCTTACATAAATAATAAATGCCTAAAGTAATTAATTATATGTTTCACTTAGGTTGATTCCCTTTTTGGTATGATTTGAAGACCATGAACCACTACTCCCCTAATGATTCATGGCTTGATTGTGTGGTGTTACTAGTGGTTATCATCACATGTGTGCTGCATAGTGATAGTTATATCACATGGGTAGTGATAGTTAATCAATTAGTAAGTTTAACTAGTGGCTTTCAACAACTGTAAAAATGGTTAATAACCTTAGTAGTTTCTAATCACTATTAGGGTTGATTGACTTTGGGATTGAGTGATGACCCTAGGTCACTAACCCTAATGACCTTCGGTAATTTCCGTTGATTGCGTACCGTTAGTCAATCATCGTCGATGTTAGTTATAATCTCTTAATGCCACTTCACCATGAAGGAAAGTTGTACTCAAGATAATAAAGAGTCAAGTGGCTTTATCTATGTTACCATGCATCATGTCATGCATTTCATCATACTTAGAATGCATCATTTATATACGTGTAGTGTACGTGAGAGTGAAGATTTCCGTGGATCAAGCTTCGGAGAAGGCTCGTGTTGATCCAAGTCCCGAAGAGAGTAATCCACCGAAGGTGTCACTGTCAAGATTAACAACTAACCTTCTCTGCAACGCAGGCAAGCCCCGGATGCATTTAAACCCTGCCTTGAATTTCGAAAGTCTTTTATAATTTTATATGGATGATATGATGCATTAGGTATAGGAGTTGTGTGCTATCCTAATTGATGCATTTACCGTACCTTGTGATACTATCCTGGATACCTGTTTTGATTTCAAAAATGTATAGTACTTGCTTAGTCCTGCTACTTGTTGACATTTCTAACGTCACTACTAGAAATAGAGGTAAATCCCTATCCCCGGCAACGGCGCCCACTACTACAAAAAATCTTTTACAAGGCACTTTGAAATGGACCTCGGAGGCGGTTGGCCCCAAAAACCGCCTCGGTTAATGTCTGTGATTAACCGAGGCGGTCGCTTTTCATTAACCGAGACGATTACAATAAACCGCCTCGCAAAATTGATTTACGGAGGCGGTTACACTTAAAATAACCGTCTCGGAAAATAGTCTATTTTCTGAGGCGGTTGTCTTAACGGAACCGCCTCCTAAAATCGATTTACGGAGGCGGTTACACTATGAGACCCGTCTCGAATAATACCAGCCCATATCGAAGCCCAGAAGGCCCATCTCAGCCCAATGGCGTGCTCAGCATATATATACGCCACTTGCCACTTTAGGGTTTCACTCCAAACTCTCACCCTCTCAGCCCCTGCCCGACCCTTTCTCTTGTGCATCGCCCCCTCCCATCCCGACTCCGACGCGGCCAGCTAGGGCGGCGCGCCTCTCTCTCTCCCACATCCCGGCCCGCCGCCCCTCTTCCCTCCCCTCTCCCTCTTCTCCTCCCGGCGGCATGGGCCTGGGCGGGCAGGCGGCGTGGCGCGGCGGGCTGGGCGGCGGGCGGCTTCCCTCGAGGGCGCGGTGGCGCTGGCCTCCGCGCGGAGGCGCCGCGGCGGGCGGGCGGCAGCGCGGCCTCGGCACGCGAGGCGCCGCGGATGGCGGGCGCGCGCGCCCGGGCGCATGGAGGCGCGATGGGCCGCGGCGGGCGGGGCGGCAAGGCGGCCGGCGCATGGAGGCGTGAAGGCGCGGCGGCCAGGCCCCTCCATCCTCTTCTTCCCCGATGGCGTGGGTGGAGCTCCCTCCTCGGCCAGGGCGGCGGCCTCCCAACGAGTTCCCTCCGGCGGGCAGTGGCGGCTCCGGCGAGATCCACCGCCTCAAGCTCCAGATCCGGCGGGTGGGTGGTGGATCCGATGGGCTACACCACTTCGAGCTCTAGATCCGGCGAGTGGGTGGCGGATCCGGTGAGCTCCACTACCTCAAGCTCCAGATCTGGTGGAGGGGGGTCCCGACGAGCGTCGGCGCGCACGCCGGATGCTGCAGCCGTAGATGGGCTCGGCGGGCCCGTGGATGGGCTCGCTGGGCTCCTAGGGTTTTTTTTTTTTTTTATTTTATTAACCGAGGCGGGCACCCTAACCGCCTCGGTTAATCACCTATTTACTGTGACCTTGTGTCAGAGGCGGTTGGTGTTACCCGCCTCGGAAAATCAATTGCAACCGCCTCGCAAAAATTTATTGTAGTAGTGGCCAAAAATGCTTGTTGGTATTTCTTATGCACAATTAAAATATGAAGGATTCTGCAAGCACACAGAAAACCATTGTAGCATTTTATCGGGAGTATTCCAGGTATCGTTATTTATATTTTACCACTGGGAAACAATGGATAAAGACATTGATAGTTCACCATCATGTATCTACTAACTTAGTACACCAACTAGACTATAGTAGGGGTAAATGATAGATGATAGGAATTATGCATATATGACACAGACACACAAGAGAATTCTATGATAACAGAGTAGATAGCTAAAGTGAGAGGACAACGGGAGAGCTCAAGGTCCCTAAATACTTCTCTATTACTAGGGTTCTATAATAACTAATTTATGGATAGATATAGCAATCACACAATAACACTTCGGGACATCGGAACACTAGTCACGGAAACGGGTGAGAAAGGACTAGGAAGCTCCGACTACGGTCCTACAAACACCAACCCTAACATGGTGGAATACGCCGGCCGTCCGGGCTGTCACCACACAGGGCTACCACAACTATATGTTGGACTGGTGCAATCTCGGGTAATATATAGCCTAGACTCCATGTCTACACTACCAATTACTACCCTAGTCATAATTAATAACTAGAGCACCCGATACGGGCGGAGATCCTATGCTAAAGTATAACAACTATACTAACCAATTAAATGTAATGCATAAAAGTAAATAGAGAAGATAAAATATATTAAAGCATAAGTCTTACAAAGAATAAATACAAAGACATACCAAAACTCGATGACTCTTCCGAAGACTCCTCCGAAACCGGGCGTAGCGCCGCTCTCCCTAACTCTCAACTAGAACTACATTAGAAAGTCTAGCCCTAATTCTCTAGAGATGAGAGGTCATCCATTCGAGGGACGCCTCTACATCTCCAATAATGTGGTGCCCTTAGGGTGGGGGTCTACCTCTTTATTTATAGTCTAGAAAAAGCCTCCACCTCTTCTAGACAAAGCGATGTGGGACTAATTCGACTTAAGAACGGTGGAGATGCAAACCCTAAGGCGGTAGGAGGCCGTCCGTCGAAGCGGGCCTCGATTGGCTCTGGAGAGCGCCCGGCCGCCCCCGGTAGGGGCCGGACGGCCCCACCCTGTAGCAGGTGGGCCCCACCTTCGGTACATCGCCTTCTGGTGCCTTCTAGAGTCTTCTAGTATCGGTTTCGGTATAGAATTGATATCTTTTGACTCTGAACTCCGAATATAGCAAATGATATGTCCGTTTCGATCGTCTCGATGAACCCGTCGCAATGGTGTAGTCCAATTTATCATTTGAGATACTTTTATTCTGTGCAAAATTGGATATACCTGCAAAACGATCGAGAACAACACAACTCGTGGAACTCGTTAGAATCAAACCCTACAACTATGCTTTATGGTTGATATCATGTTATAATGAGCAATAGTTGATGGTATAAAATAGGCGTTAAGGACCGTCAACAAGTTCCCCCAAGCTTACCCTTTGCTAGTCCCTTAGCAAAGCCTAACTACTAAACTTGGATCAGGAGTTGCTACAATGCTTTCACTCCTCAAAAGTACACATGCTTTCAAACTGAAATTCTCCTTTGAATTAGACAAAACTGCTCTAACTTTCAAACTTACCCATTTTACCATTAGCAATGGAACTTTTTAACTTTCGCATGGGTCTTGAGTAATTAAAAGATAGAATAATCAAGTTAAGCACTACGTCTCAAATTCTTCACTCAACCAATATTCTGGAGTTTTTATAAGTTTTTGAAATAAAACTCAGAGCTTAATTATATGACACCCTCAAGTCTCTTAATATATGGTATTTATGGATCTCACTTGAGGCATTTATGTTGTCATGCCCTCCTACAACTAATTATTATAGTGGAGCTCATAGGAGTGGCATTCAACAAGGATGAACATACTTGCAATTCAAATATTGTAAAGTCAAACAATGGATCCAAAGAGAGTCAAGTCATACAATCAAACCAAGGTGTGCATGTGTATGGTATATGGTAGATGGATGTATATATGGTGGTGGCTAATCCTAATCCTACTTTTGCTCTTTGAAAATAAATCTACCTCTCTTTGGCTTAGAACTTTCGCAGGAAAACATGGGCTATCTCCAATTTTTTTTTCTTCTTCTCTCTTTTTTTCTATGTTTTTTTAGGGAGGCGAGCATCTAAGTACCCATTGTTTTAATTGCTTGGACACTTGTCCATTTTTTTAACTCCCTCTTCTTCTTTTTTTCAATATATTATTATTATTTTTTTTTCATAGCCACATGCATCCTTTGAATACAAAATAATTGGAGAGATAATAATAATAACTTAGAGCATTAAATAGGGGTTGTCCTATGGGGTATATTTTTGGGTGTTTACTCCCAGTGTAGGAGAAAAACGATTTTAAGGTGGATCTGGATGAAAGTGGAAAATGATTGCGCTTACTCCTAGAGTAGGAATAATGCATATGTTGGTGGAGTGTGTGAGTGTGATCTTAATTTTAAAAACATGACAAGACTCTCATAAGATATACAACAAAGGTTGACTAAACTCAATGCAAAGCAAGCAGCATGATTGAACAAAAGTTTTTCTAGTCTAAATGTGTATCATGTATGGCTTTGGTAGAAATTTGAACTTTGTCATACAAGAGCTCATCATGTAAGATTTTTGAATTTTAAAATATAAATCTCCAGAATTTAGTATCGTTAGGAATAAGATAAATAGTAACTCAGATTTTCTCATATCATATCCATCAATCACCTAGACTTAGCTCAAGCATATGCCTCCACAAGTTTCAGGTTCAGAGTAAATTCTTATATCAAAATAGTCATATTCAAAACTCGGGAGAATTTAAGGTTGAAAACTAGGCACTTAAAAGGAATTACGATAGAGCAACTATTCATCATCTCCAAGATAAAATTTTATGGTTCTTTAGTTTTTATTTGACTCTTAATAAACACACTTTATGATCACACCCTAATAATTAAACTATCTTTATTTGATTTTAATCATTATTTATCTTTTTTTATTTCTTTTTAGACTAATGGACTCATAAGAGACTCTACAGACGTGGACCTTCATGTGCCCATATATTTTTGGTATTTTATGACTATAAGATAGACTCAATAATCGCATAGGTATACTTACTTGATAACTAGAGGATACTCTCCCCCAAGCTGGATGTTGTCATAGTTGAGCATTAAAGCTAAGTGGTCCTCATAGAGGAGCTCATACTTATAAGAGCAAGTGTTGCTAGGAATACTTCAATCTCATCACCCAAGAAGTTACTTTCTTCACACAGAGGTCAGCTGTGTGTCGGAGAGATGTGCTTCGAGTGATGCAGATGAAGATTCCTAGATGAGCTGGCTCTTGGAGTCATCCTCACGGTGAGGGTTCGATGTTTTGAGTCCTCCGAACTGGACTCCTTCTTGCAGTAGTTCATTGATCGAGTACTTCGGTTTGCTTCTAAGGATGAGGATTGAGGTGGTGTCTCCACTAGTGGCGTTTCCAATGGTGGTGCCACCTTCTTCCTTCTTTTTGTTAGCATCTCAAAGCCAATCATATGTGCATCCTTGTTACTAGTTTAGAACTCCCACTTGTAGAATTTAGGAAATCTCCCTACACTTTGGTTGAAGTGGGTTCTGCTCATAAAGACAAGGTAGAGATCAAGTGCACGGGCTCTATTGGTGGGAAAACACCAACAGAACTAGAAATTTTTTTTTCATTCTCTAACCTTAGGCACAATAAGATTGATGTCTTTTCACATTGTTTATTTACATCTTGGGTGAGAATATCAAAAGTATAAATATAACATTTAACCTTATGAGATAAAAGAGTGGAGTTACTTAACCTATGGAAGGATTGTTCATCTTCCAAAATAAGATATATCATATTTGAGCTCATTTGGTTAAGATTGAAATCAAGAGAATAGTGCTATGATGTATACTCCAAGATCAAGAGAAAATGATGACCACTTACCTTTAATATGTTACCTTTACTATTGGAGCATGATAACACCATGTGGTAGAAGGTAGATGAATTTCAGTGGTCTTTTCCTTCCTTGCATTTTGAGTTGATCATTAGCATCTTGCCTCCTATGTTGTACTTCTTTCTCACTCCTTTAAACTTTTGCTTCTCTCATTATTTCTTCTCTGCAAGGGATTAGTAGACAACACATACCCGAAGGAATATACTATCTATTTAAAGTGTGGATAGTATTTGCCAAGTAGTTAAAGATTAATCTGTAGCTCATGTTTTAAATGATTCACCATTACTTCAAAGTTAAGGCGAAGATATAATTTTGAAGAATACCTCTAATCTTGATTTGATTCTATGAAATCTCCTAATATGATTTAAATATTTTCATACAGGAGAGGATAGTCTATATATACAGCCTAAATTCTTATACAAATATGCTTTGATGTTATAATGTTTAAGTAATATTCTAAAGCATACCCATAATAGACTAAGGAAGTTCAAAAGACTAAAGATATTTATTCGAATAGAACCAAGAATATGTAGGTGAACCAAATTGTTTTAAGTTTTAGCAAATTAAGCATGACATTAGGTATGGATTAACAATGGGTATAAGATATTGAATATAGTTTAAAGTTCCATGAGGCTTAGGTAAACATACCTTATGTCTTGCAAGATGATTGGTCCACTATCATGGTAAAGTGTAGAAGGCGTTGAAGTGTTCTTTCATCTATTTCTTTCCATCTTAGTCCTTTCTATACACTTGTTCTCCTTTCTTCATTTAAACCATGATCAGACATTTATTCTTTCTTCCCTGCATAAATATTAGTGGACACATACCCGAAGGATTGCAACAAGTTTGGCATATGGGTTATGATCCATATATTCATGCGAATTTCATCTATACTAATGAAAGGATGGACTTTTAGGATTACTTTAACATAGATTTCTTCTAACAAATGTTGTTGGTGGCTGCACTTTTATATGGTTCAAAGCAAAGGTAACTTGTGACAAAAGATTAAGTGAATAAACTTTGATACTTACTACTCTTTCATGGAGAATGAGCTGTGTCTTCCTTTTATGCAAAGTTATTGGACTTCATCACATGCCTTGATTCATCTCTGATGTGAGTTCATCTCTTGACTTACCCGAATTGAATTTAGGAGTTTCCCCGCGCATGGGTTAGTCCAACAAAATATCCAAAGTGTCTACTAAAACATACTTTCGGTTCAAAAATCAACCTAGACACCACGTCTAATTTGATTTAGAAAGACATTTTAACCTAAGCACCACGCTTAATTTAAAAGCCTTTAGAATTAAGATCACCACTCCTAAACTAAGCACCATGCTTCATTTAAAAGATGTATGAAGATACTCCAAACCTAAGCATACTATAGCAAACAAGGTAGCATGAGAGCATATAGAGATTTACTCAAATAGAGATGAAAGCATGATCATGTATGGTGAGAGTATTTTTTTTTAAGTAGAGATGCAAGTGACATACATATGTGCAAGAAACTAAACATGCTATGGATTTGATATGAGATGGAGTCAATGCATAGATTATTCAAAGTAAACATGCAATAGAATACAACAGGATAACTACTCATTAAATTTAAAGTCTATGAGCAAGACTTTCTCACCTTTCTTGATCATACTTACCATGAATCACAATGGTATTTGTGATTAGCGCAGCGTCTTTATTCATCACATGTGATGAACCTTGAATTCATGTGATTATGACTTTTCTTTTCCAATCTACACATGGTTAGAATAATATATGTAAATATTTATACATACCTGTGAGATGGCAGGGTTTTATTGTTGATGGATCATGAATGTTTGGGCACCCTGAGTTCTACAATATCTCCCTTATCTTGTTTTTGTGGAATTTTGCCAGAAGATTGAAACAGTTGATATCCTGCTTATTCCACAACTCAACAAAAACAGGGGTAATCCTACTAAAGCTAGTGACGAACTAGATTAGCGGACAACAAGATCAATATCAAAATCTTTACGCCAATTGTCTCCCCAAGAATCGGCGCCAAAAATGCTTGTTGACATTTCTAACGCCGCTACTAGAAATAGAGGTAAATCCCTATCCCCTCGCAACGGCGCCAAAAATACTTGTTGGTATTTCTTATGCACAATTAAAATATGAAGGATTCATAAGCGCCTGAGAAAACCATTGTAGCATTTTACCGAGTATTCCGTATCGTTATTTATATTTTACCACTGGGAAACAATGGATAAAGACATTGATAGTTCACCATCATGTTTCTACTAACTTAATACACCAACTAGACTATAGTAGGGGTAAATGATAGATGATAGGAATTATGCATATATGACATAGACACACAGGAGAATTCTATGATAACAGAGTAGATAGCTAAAGTGAGAGGACAACGGGAGAGCTCAAGGTCCCTAAATACTTCTCTATTACTAGGGTTCTATAATAATTAATTTATGGATAGATATAGCAATCACACAATAACACTTCGGGACATCGGAACACTAGTCACGGAAACGGGTGAGAAAGGACTAGGAAGCTCCGACTACGGTCCTACAAACACCAACCCTAACATGGTGGAATACGTCGGCCGTCCGTGGCTGTCACCACCACAGGGCTACCACAACTATATGTTGGATTTGGGTGCAATCTCGGGTAATATATAGCCTAGACTCCATGTCTACACTACCAATTACTACCCTAGTCACAATTAATAACTAGAGCACCCGATACGGGCGGAGATCCTATGCTAAAGTATAACAACTATACTAACCAATTAAATGTAATGCATAAAAGTAAATAGAGAAGATAAAATATATTAAAGCATAAGTCTTACAAAGAATAAATACAAAGACATACCAAAACTCTGATGACTCTTCCGAAGACTCCTCTGGAACCCGGGCGTAGCGCCGCTCTCCCTAACTCTCAACTAGAACTACATTGGAAAGTCTAGCCCTAATTCTCTAGAGATGAGAGGTCATCCATTCGAGGGACGCCTCTACATCTCCAATAATGTGGTGCCCTTAGGGAGGGGGTCTACCACTTTATTTATAGTCTAGAAAAGCCTCCACCTCTTCTAGACAGGCGATGTGGGACTAATTCGACTTCGGCAACGGTGGAGATGCAAACCCTAAGGCGGTAGGAGGCCGTCCGGACGGCCCCACCCTGTAGAAGGTGGGCCCCACCTTCGGTACATCGCCTTCTGGTGCCTTCTAGAGTCTTCTAGTGTCGGTTTCGGTATAGAATTGATATCTTTTGACTCTGAACTCCGAATATAGCAAATGATATGTCCGTTTCGATCGTCTCGACGAACCCGTCGCAATGGTGTAGTCCAATTCATCATTTTAGATACTTTTATTCTATGCAAAATTGGATATACCTGCAAAACGATCGAGAACAACACAACTCGTGGAACTCGTTAGAATCAAACCCTACAACTATGCTTTATGGTTGATATCATGTTATATTGAGCAATAGTTGATGGTATAAAATAGGCGTTAAGGACCGTCAACACTACTGGCATAGGCTTTTATGAAATGTTTTAAAAGTTGATAACAATATCATCTCTGAGAAAGTATTCAAAACTTAATGTTGCTTGTCGCCTACCTTTCACCTTGGCCGGGTCAGGCGTACGCACAAGAACATGATGAGTAAATCAAGACGCCGGTGGAGTGACTTGCATCAGGATGGGCTAGTGCCCTGGTGTAGTGTCGTCCACTTGTGTCGGTTAAGGACCGTCCGTTGCGGTGATCCGGTGGTCAAGAGGGTTGTTGGATAGTACTAGTCGCATGCTAATGGCGGTAAGCTCCCTTGTACTATCCATGACGAGGACGGACACCGGGACGGGAAGTAGCGGGTACCCACACTACGAGCGCACCGTCGACGTACAGACGGCGTATGGAGATGGTGTACCGTGCTCTCGTGGCTAGGACCCGTTTTTGCAGAGAGAAATACAAGCGTGAGTTGATGTATGTAAGATGTTTGGTCCTGCATACATCGTGTGGCTAGGAAGCCCCAGCTGGGTATATAAAGCGATTCGAATCGTCGTTGCTCCACGATATGGGAGACTTGACCAAGCGTCAGCATCATAGTAATGATGAAAGTGGTTGAGACTGGAAAGTTTTGAAATTGTTACATGGATGATAAGTGTTTGCTATAGAGCAGGATAATTAACATGAAAAGTAAGGATCAACTTTAGTTGCTTTTGGGCAAATGTGTCTTTGATTCTTGCTAAAGCCTCACCTTGATTCCTATTAGCCAGCATTCCTGAGTCTTCTCCCCCAATTTTTTGTCGGGTAAGTCTTGCGGAGTACTTTTGTACTCAGGGTTTGTTTGACCCCTTTTGCAGGTACTAACTGTTGCCGCCAAGTTCGGTCATACCAGTGGGCTTGGCATGATCGAATATCTTCCACCTAAGGTGCTCTCTTGCAAGTGTTCTATATCTCTTTCTTACTTCCGCAAACTTAGTTAGGTTTTGGTTAATCAAACTCTGATCAAGTATTATGATTTCTTTGTAAATCTTCCGCTACTCTGTTGTATTTGGATAAAAACGATTGTAATATTGCAAGTTCTTTGTAAGAAGTAGATCCTGGAGGATCGTGGTGTCATCGGGGTTTCACCCGACAGAACATTCTGAGTTATGTGGTACACAAGTATGGCTGACAGAGGTCTTAGGGACAATGTCAGGTGCTTGTGGGCCATATAATTTAGAAGGTTCTGCCATATCCTTAAGGCTAGCAAGAATCGGATTGATTTTACTTAGCCCAACCACTTTTTAACGGGGTATGATTTTAAACAGGTTAATTAAGCATGATGCATGATCGAACCTACGGATCAAGCAAAAGACTTTTTGAATTAACATAAACATACTTTTAGTAACATAGGGCAAAAAGAAAATAACATGATACTCCGCTTAAGACTCCTTTAAATAGCACCTAGAAAGGCTAACAGAAAGAATTGAGACGGAGCAGAAGCATTTTGGACTAAACCCATTTATCTTTTGGATCCAAAATATTTTGAAGTTTTTACAAAGTAATACTTTAAGTGTCTTTGTAAGTACCGCTCTGATACCCTCTGTGGCAGAACCTTCTAAATTATATGGCCCACAAGCACCTGACAT
Source organism: Chrysopogon serrulatus (assembly GCA_015844335.1). NCBI lineage: Eukaryota > Viridiplantae > Streptophyta > Magnoliopsida > Poales > Poaceae > Chrysopogon > Chrysopogon serrulatus. The sequence goes on along the minus strand of JADLZL010002450.1, from coordinate 136,664 downwards.
TGTCCTTAAGACCTCTGTCAGCTATGCTTGTACACCACATAACCTAGAATGTTCCGTCGGGTGAAACCCCGATAAACCACAATTCCTTCAGGATAGATACTTACAGAGACATCACAGTATTACAACAGTTTTCATATAAAATACCACAGTAGCGGAAGACTTACAATAACTTAATTTACAAACCATTTGTAAAACTTATACAAACCAGAGTATCATTATTACATAACAGCGGAAGTATCATTACGTAACTTTATTATAATCACCCAACGAAAGTGCCCTGCCCACGGGCCACACAATCTATTCTTCATCAGTCACTTCATCAACGACCGTCATGTAACAAGGGCCATAGCACTCTTGTTCGCACGGTCCACCTGCAACGGGGTTAAACAAACCCTGAGTACAAAATGTACTCCGCAAGACTTACCCGACCAAAAATTGGGGAGAAGACTCAGGAATGCTGGCTAATAGGGATCAAGGTAAGGCTTTAGCAAGATCAAATGACACCTTTACAAAAAGAGACTAAGCCAGTCCTTACTTTACTATAACAATCACTTGTCAAACATGTAACGGATTCAAAACTTCTCAATCTCACAACTTCCATCATTACTACGATGCTGACGCTTGGTCAAGTCTCCCATATCGTGGAGCAACGACGATTCGAATCGCTTAATATACCCAGCTGGGGCTTCCTAGCCACATGATGTATGCAGGACCAACATCTTACATACATCAACTCACGCTTGTATTTCTCCCTGCTAGAACGGGTCCTAGCCACGAGGGTACAGTACACCATCTCCCTACGCCGCGATCCCCTTCCATGGTGGCCCCGTAGGATGGGTACACGCTACGCTCGTCCCGGTTATCCGTTCTCGTCATGGATAGTACAAGGGAGCTTACCGCCATTAGCATGCGGCTAGTACTATCCAATAACCTTCTTGACCATAGGATCACCACAACGGACGGTCCTTAACCGACTCACAAGTGGACGACACTACACCAGGGCACTAGCCCATCCTGGTGCAAGTCACTCCACCCGGTCTCGATTTATTTATCATCATGCTCTTGTTGTGTACCCTTGACCCCGTCGGAACAAGGATAAACAACAAGCAACATCAGGTTTTTATAACTTTCCTTCAGAGGATATTGTTTTCACACTTTTGAAAACAGTTTATCAAAATCCTATACTAGTAGCAAGGCTAAGCGTATACTAAGTATTTCGAAATCAAAACAGGTATCCAGGGTAATATATCAAGGTACGGTAAATGCATCAAAGTAGAATATCACACAACTCCTAACACCTAATGCATCATTTCATCAACATACAATACAAAAGACTTTCAAAATTCAAGGAGGTGTTTAAATGCATCCGGGGCTTGCCTTGGGGCTCGACGAAGTTAGGAGCAGCTACCCAATCACCGAGATTGGACCCAACCTCTTCACGCTGAGCACCTTCTTTGAAAACAGGAGTTGGATGAACTCCCTCCTCAGACGGCACAGCTACACGAGTGGAATGCATGATTACGATGCAGTAATAAAAAGAGCATGCGATAATGATGCAACGATTGTTAACCTATCTTGAGTACAACTTTCCTTCACGGTAAGGTTGTACTACTGAAGTATAACTAGCCTCGACGATGACGGACTAACGATACGTGGTCAACATAAAATGCCGAAGGTCATTAGGGTTAATGACCTCGGATCATCACTCAATCCCAAAATTAAGCAATCCTAATAGTGATTAAGGTTGATTACTAATTTATTACCCATTTTCACAGTTGTTGAAAGCCACTACTTAACTTGCTAATTAGAGATTAATCAAACCCTAATTAATCAAAGAATTAATTAATTAAACATTAATTAATTAAGGTATTAATTAAGCATAAAACAAAAATTAGTCAAATCATGATCAAACTTCATAATTAAGATCATTATCATCTAATTAGCACACAAAACAAATTTCATAATTTTTGGACTTATATTTTAATTATTAAAAATCATGGAAGTGGCATTTATTAATTAAAAGAGCAATTTATTGCATAAATAAAATTTATTGGAAAAACAAACTTAGTATTTTTCTGGTGTAGAGTATCACTCAAGGAGCACACCCATATTTTTATTGCATTTTTATCTGCCCAAACAAAATTATAACAAAAAGATAAAAATCAATATTTAAAAAAATAAAGAAAAACAAAAACAAAACTCATTCCCCCGCGGGCCACTGTGCGGCCCAGAACGGCCCGCACGGCCCGGCCTGCGCGCGCGGCCCACTGCTCCTCTCCTCTCTCTCCCTCTGTCGCTGACAGCCCGGGCCCGGCTGTCAGCTCTCTCTTCCTCCTCCCCCTTTTCCGACGTGAACAGGGACGGCGGCGCGACTGCCGGCCGTTCTCGCCAACGACGATACCGGCGGCGACACCAGCGGCACCAACAGGCTCCTCTCAACCAGGCGAATCTATCAAGGTACTATACGACTGCTATTAGTCACTGGAGCGCGCGCGGTGGTGGGCATGGCGGCTCGGTGGTGACATGGCTCGTCGGCGCTCACGGCGTTCCGGCCAAGCCAAAGCAAAAACAACGCAACCAACTACTTGGAAAGCTTCAGGATGATTACCACAACACGTTGCTTGGGGTGGTCTGGCCGGAAACAAGACGGAGCAGAGACGTTCGTGGCGGAGTGGGTCGCGGCCTTGGCCGAATCGGGCGGGCGTGGTGGCGTACCTTCGCGTCTGCTGTACGAAGAAGGGAGGTAGGAGACCAATGAGCTCTAAGAGCTCGAGGAGAACTCAGAACACTAACTGAGAGGGCACGAAACTCACCGGAGTGGCCTAGCCACGGCGAAACACTCACGGCGGCGATGATGGCCGGAAGAAAGAAGAAGAAGTCGTCTTCTTACGATTTCGTTGTTGTCAAGCACTACGGGCCGGTCCAGGAGATGCGCAACTAGCTTGTGAGTTTCTTGGCAAAGGCAATTGCGTGGTGATTGCCCAAGGATGACGAATTGCGCCGTCGATTGAAAGATGGCCGGCGGCGATAGTGGAGCAAGAAAAGCGGAACAACGGCGGCGAGAGTGGCTTATATAGACAAGGAGATGGTCGAGGAGGTGGCTAGGACTTTCGCGACCCTGCCCAGATGGTTGGCCGCGCGTGAAACCGGTGATACCGCGAGAATAGCCACGGCGGCTGGCGGTGACTCACGGCATGGGCTTGTGCAAGGTGTCCCCCCCCATTGTGTGGTACTGTAGCACAGTGCCACCTCACCTCTCTCTCTTTTCCAAATTACTCCCAAAATTTGAATACAAGTTGAAAATCTCCCAAAATACAGATTGCATAAAATTTTGTGCTCTACAACTTTCATTTAGAAAGTTTTGCCAAATTCCAAATAGATTTTGAATTTGCATTTCAAATTTGAAAAGGGGCAAAAACCCTAACTTGAAGGAATTCAAAATTACTTTTAAATTTTGAATAAAAGATGAAAATCTCCAAAAATAAAAAAGTGTTCCATTTTTCAAGATCTACAACTTTCATTTATAAAGTTTTTCATGAAACTAAATAGTTTTTGAATTGGAGTTTAAAAATCAAAAGGGGACATTTCCCAATTTTGGAAACTTTTGAAATTACTTCAAATTTTATTCAAAAACTTGAAAAACTTTATATACCAAATTTGTAGAGCTCAAAGATATGTACAATCTGTATTTTTGAAGTTTTCCCAAATTTTAAATATTTTAAGATAAAATTGAGAAAGGGACAAAAGGCTTTTAAATTTTGAGCTTTTGAAAAGGATTTTCAAATTGGATCTTTGGTCAATTAATTAATGATGTTGTGATACTTTCCAAACCCAACCAATGGAATATTCTCAAAGTACAAAGTTCATACTTTGAAATGGTGCCAAAGTTTGGCACTTTTTATTTACAAAATTAATTATGATTAGCTCCTCAAAAGTGAACTTGAAATTCAAATCCAACACTTAACCCACTAGGGTTAGGGTTTGGGATTCGGATTCCAACTTCAATTTTGATTCTTGCTTTTGCATCATTTGACTTATAAAACATGGTTAGGGTGAGAGTCAAGGTTAGCCAAGCACTTGCAAACATCAAGATTAGTTTTAGTTGATTGCTTTTATAATCAAGATTAAACATGCAAGTGAAATTTAAATGGTATACACATACACATACGATATGAAAGAGCGCAAACAACCCTAGAATTAAATAAACTCATTTTAATTGTACTCATTAGGGTTCTCTAATCATGAATGCTTATGCAATGATGATGATGACATGGCAGGTTTAGGTTAACGTAACACCAGGGGTGTTACACGAACCAGCTAACTCGGCCGCTGTTGCGTGAGCAGGGGTGAGCGTGCATGCAGCACAGGGCATCCATCCGACCGCTGCTGCTTCTCCAAAGAGCGCGAGTGCGCTAGCATGGTCATAGTTGTTGGGTTAGTCCGTTTGGTGAATAATATTGTATACTTACAGTATAATATTATATTCTCTAAAAAAGTTATTATTAAGTTTGGCAGAGGTCCTGATGGAGCTATGTACTTTGTATAAATTGGCTTGTCCATGCCAAACTACAGCGGATAGCGAGGCATATACAGTGGAGAAAAGATCCACAGAACAAAACCACGACGTGTATACGGGGATGGTCGCCGTGGCCACGCCCAGAAGTGTTCTAGGCTGATTGGCTAGGCAACAAGGCAGGTAAGGCTATGCGCAGCGGGGTCCTGGGAACGATCCTGGAGGACCGTTTTCCCGGACCAACGCCCGCAGCGGCGTCTGGGATAGCCTGCGCTATCGTCCAGGAGCGCCCGCCGCCCAGGAAAGCCAGCCGCCTTCCTGTTCCTCCGGCATCGGCCAGCGTGGCGTGGGGCCCGCGCGCATCCGCGTGAGAGCACGGGCGGGCGAGAAGGGGAGGCCGGGAGCGCAGGCGCGCGGTGACGGGCCGCGCGTCGGGCCGGGAGAAGAAGCCGGCTCTGGGGTGAGCAGGCGCCGACGAGGCGAGGCAGCAACAGAGGCCCGCCGCTGGTCTCGCCGTGAGGGAGGGAGGGAGAGCGGGAAGCGGCGGCGCTTAGGTCATGGATGGCCGGCAAGTGAGCTGGCACGTTTACGCTACTGACAATAAGGCTCGAAAGCCGCTTCCTCACTTCTCGCTTTGGCGCTGACGTTTCAAGCTCTGGTGGCGAGAGGTCATGAGAGTTAGAGGCCGCGAAGGCTCGCTTCGCGCCTCGGAGAGGCCGCCGCTGGGCTGGGCCGTGGTCCGCCGCCGCTGAGTGCAGGGACGGCCGCCGCTAAGGCCGGTGGGGAGGGTCGGCCACGCTGGGCTGGAGGCGCGAGGCCGCCGCGCGCGCCACGCGGCACATGGGCGCTGCCAGGCCAAGGCGCTTCGAAGCCGCTACGCCGGGCTGCAGAAGCCTGCCGCCAAGCGCGCGCCGCCGGAAGGGGCACCACGCCAAGCCCACGCCTTCGCCGAAAGCAGACCACCGCGCTAGCTGCTTTGCTACTTTTCTCGCTTCGATGGGGAGGAGAAAGGGAGAGAGAGATAGGGATGGGGACCGGTAGGGAGAGGGAGAAGAAGGGGAGGGAGAGGGATGGTGTATGACACGTGGGACCCACGATATAGAGGATGGGATATAAAGGATGGATGGGTGCGGAGAAATTAAATATAGAGGAGAGAATCTCATTGACCAGGACAAAATATTTCTTTTGAAGGGTGAATTTAGAGGATGACGAGTGCGGATAGGCTAATAAGCGCCACAGGCACGGTCGGCGATGCACAGGGCGTGAACAATGTGTCCAACTCTGATCGACTTTTGTGATTGTGTGCAGTGCAGCCTCTGTTGGTGTGGTGCGTTGGTGGGGTGGCAGGCTACTACTAGCGACTAGCGAGCGATGTACCTAGTGGGTTGGGTTGTGGCCGATCCAGCAACTTGCCGCCGCGCCCACTTGTGCGCCAAAACGTGGGCAAAGGCTGCCTCGCCACGCCGGCGGATGCATACGCGCAGCGTGCAGCTACCTCCTTGTCCAAGCGATCCATGGGATTGATTAGGAGTAGTACGGAGCGAAATTGAAAAGGCCACTCATAGGTTACTCACTACTACTACAACTCCCTCGCTAATTCTTAGATGTCCCTCTACAAGAGAAATTTCATTCTAAAGCCCTGGGCCCACCCTAGATGATTTTTTTTTTTTTGCAAAATGAAACCACATGCCCGTACAATTTAGACGTCAGAACGCTAGTCTAGTCTTTATTAGACCAATAAAAATCTGGTTTCATCTCCAAAATTTTAATTGAAAATGGAAATTGGTACTAGCTTAAGATTTTGTCAAATTTATGTAGGACTTGTACACCCAGATTTAATTTCTTGATTTGCCATGGATCCTCGCTTTTCCAAATTTTATTCTAGGAATTCATATTATTATTATTATTATTATTATTATTATTATTATTATTATTATTATTATTATTATTATTATTATTTTGTTATAGGTGACGGCCTACTGACGTCACGGTATCATAGTGACTTTGTCAACTTATGCTCAATCATTTAAAAGAACTCACTGAAATATGTTTTGCATGGGCATAATGCACTAAAAAATACTCCCTCCGCTCAAATTATAAGTCGCTTTGAGTGTTTTTTTTACTTCTATTTTTGCTATATATCTAAATATAATAATGTGTCTAGATATATAGTGAAATAAATAAATCAAAAAATTAAAGTGAGCCGTGTGATGGGAAACCTTCCCGCACGGTTCGGAGAGCACTGAAGACGAATGAGAGGTTCACCACCACATCATTGCAAGGGGAGCTCCCTCCATTCGCAGATTGGTCTGACTCGTAATTCTTATAATTTGGAACGAAGAAAGTATAAAATATTAGTAACCTTTCTATGTTACTCGAACAAAATTCACTTTGTTTTGAAGTAGTACTACCAAGGCCAACACCTTGAGTGTAGCCGCAACTACATTATTGTTAGGATAGAAAGAAGAAACATGCCAGAGCCACATGACGACAAGAAAAAACAAGTGGATTATTGGAGTAAGTCAACCACCCACAATGTCGTAACAAGACGGGAGTCAGGAGACATTCTGGAAAACGAATAATGCACAGGTCAACGACTCAGCGTAACCGATGATTTGCCTTCGCTGACTGCAATCCTCCGCACATGATATGCTCTCTAGTCAACGTTGCTATAGCTCCGTGCTTGGCATTTTCCCTTCCACTCTTCTAGACAATGGACTAATAAATATGAGGCTGGTGTGCAGGTTTGTTGTATTGGATAAATATATGAGCCTAATTAATCCGCCAGACTGGGCGTCAATATATGTCGTCGCGCACTGCTTAAAATGTATTATTTTTCTACCTAATCTAATAATATAATCGTTATCATCAACAGGACCAGATTAGGAGAATCTCCTCGCTTTGATAAAAACAAATAAATGATGCAAACGCTAATCTCTTCGATCTTTTTTACTTATTTCTACGGACCTCTTTGGAATTTGGAAACCAGCTCAATATCAAAATCACTAGGACCACTTTGGGTTTAGACAGTGAAATATTAAACACTAAATCCTAATTAACCTTATCACATGACATTTGCTTGTTTACTATAATGCTAAACATTAAGCACCATAGATATTTATGAAACTTTAAATTTTTTATCAAATCCTCCATGTTAGTTATTTGCATTTTCACCCTAAAGTCATATCCGGTAGCTTTGTTGATTTGGTTCAATGAAATCTATCCACATCGTTCATAGCCAGGTTATCTTTAATTGGTAGGTGATATGTTTGTCAAGAACAAATTGTCCATGACAACTTTTTTGTCAAATATTATTTTGAACATTTAGCTTAATAATCTCCTTTCAGGGTTTAGTGGGTGGCCGCTGGCCGTGCTAGAGCTAGGGAATGTTTAGATTGGACCTAGGCCTACGTGTTTGCGTTGTTAAAGCAGTCCTAATCCTTACATATTAGGCTTGGTTTAGATTTCAAGTTTTTTCACTCTCTCTCCATCACATCAAGTTTCTACCCGCATGCATGAAACATTAAATGTAAGTAAAAAAAATAACTAATTACACAGTTTAGTTGTACATCACGAGATGAATCTTTTAAGCTTAGTTGGGGCACGATTGGACAATATTTACCACATACAAACGAAACGTGCTACAGTTACAAAGATAACAATTTTTCCACCTTTTCACCTATCTAAACAAGGCCTTAATTAAAATTAGGTGTACATGTCATTTGACAGCAGGATGAAGATGAACATTCCATTCCTTAGCTAGCGCGTGAGATCGTCGATGAGGCGTCACCATCAACGCTGGATGATGACAGACGGCGACGCGTAGGCACAGCTAGCTCTGCAGTTGTTGTTGTACTGGTTCCATCCATGGAAAGCTCTGTTTCCTTGTGATGTGATACTGTGAGAAGAGGTTGCTTTGCTGACAGGGAATGTGCGTCATCCGTGATACTCCCTGCTGAAACGGCTGGGCCCACACGCACCGTGTACCAAGAGAAAAGACGACCACCAGTATGTTCGATTACCAATGCTTTTGAGCATTGACAGTTAATTTGTCGCTAATCTATCTCTTTCTGAATAAATAATTTATTGTAGTTGTCTTAAGTAAGATTGTCTAAATTTTGACCAAATTTTAAAAAATCTATTAATATTTACAACATCAAATTGGTATAATTAGATATAGCGTATAATATATTTTTAGTAATATGTTAATTTTATATTATAGATGTTGTTACTGTTTTCTGTAGAATTAATTACTATTTTCTAAAAATTAATTTATTCCTCATATCCAAAATCATTACAGTATATATATTGAAAAAAAGATGAAGAAGGCCGAAAAGAGGCCGTCGCGCTCGCGCAGGCAAGCCGTAGGCAAGCCGTAGTGAGCAACGAATGTAACACCGGGGCAGGTACGGCAGGCAGGCAGACGGCCACCGGCCGGGACAGCGCGGGAGGGGAACGGCGCAATCCACAACCCTCGCGGTGCGCTGCGGCACTGCATCCTCCCCTGCCCGGCCGGCTTGCGCGCAGGATAGTAGTAACATTCCCTGCACCCAAGGCCAAGTGGCTAAGGTTGGATGTCTACGTGGTGTGTGGTCGCATTCGCACGCACCGCCCACTGGCCGCCAGAGCAGAGCAGCCAGCCGGCCAACAGGTGAGGTGCACCACGAGACGAGCCAAAGGAAAGGGAGAGATCGAGGGACCCCCACCCTTCTCTCGCTTATCCATCCGGATTATCACGCACCCGATTGATCCCTGTCGCTGTCCACCTAGTAGCTATTCTACTCCACATGCAAACAAAACCACGTACAGCCGGGCTGGGGCGGCTGCCTTCTTCTCGATGATTCCTCGTTAATGCACGCATCCAAATCCAAAAGTAAAAACAGTTCGACTATATTGGTTTATGTTACGCTCGTAAAAGAGTATTTGGTAGTTTTATTTTGGAAAACAGTTCGATTATATTGGTTTAAGTCCAATATAAGTTCTAAATACTATATCACCCTTACAATTGCGTTTCAATAAAATGAGCACTACACGTTACCAATGACAAAGTGTTGTGGAACCCATATATGGGCAACACAACATACGTCATTATATATACAGTACACAAGATGTTCTGGTTCTAAATTGGCCAAACATTTCCAACGGGAGGAGCTCATCAAACTCCATTTTCTAAAGCACCACAGTACTGACTTTATGGTACCGGTATGTGACGGTTCCATGGAAAAGAAGTGGCTGAGGTGCTACGCACAGTAGCTTTTCTGCGCGTGGTCCAATATATACAAAATAATGCTTTGAGGTCTTTTTACCCTGACAAAATGCGTATATGCGTGTAAAACTTTTTATCCATTCCATTGCATGTCCATTTATGTATGGGTGATCCGGTGATGGATAAACAACAAGAAGGATGGATGGATGTGAAGTTGCTGCCTCGGTCCTTTTGGTGCCGCTTTACTATGTTATTAATCTACTGTCTTTGATTTACATACTGTATATTGATATGATAAGTTGAGCGCAGAGGCATGCATGCCAACCTGATCGGCCACCACCTGCAGCTTGTGTGTGTGTGTCTATATATATATATATATATATATATATATATATATATATATATATATATAAAATACTAGCATATCCTTATGCTGGTACGTGTATGGTTCTTGGAGAATATTCATGAAAAGTGCATCCAACAAAGTGACTGGGGAGTGATCGATCGAGTGGCAAAATGTCACCGGACCGGCCGGAACAACCGAAGCAGAAAACAAATTAATAAACGCAACTGACTCTGTAGAGTTTTAAATATTTCTGGCTTCAGCCTTCTTCTAAGCATCAATCTAAACTCGTTACATCACATCCACAATTAAAATTTATGACATGTTCACAACTAAAGTTTAAGACGATAAATTAAGGACCATTTATTTGATGCATAGAACTTTATAGTTCTCAATTCTAGAAGCTTGCAAGCGTCAAGAATTCGTTCCTGCCATCATCTGAGCGCTGCAATAGAGTCCAAACTGTGTGTCTCTCTAAAAAGAACAAATTAAAGTTTTTGCCACAAAATAAAAAGAGGCTGTTTAGCAATGTTTTTTTTTGTCGATTGAGACGATGCTTGGGCATTGATTTCAGATACTTCATCATTCGCTAATCATTTTTTCCACATCGATGATTACGAGTGTTCACTTCCTTAATTAATGGCAAAGTGTACGTTCTACCATATCGCACGCTGACAACGTGCCATTGTTAAACTAATGAGATGGCAGCGTAGCACCGTAGATTATTGTAGCTTAGCGATGGTGATCAGAGAGGTCAGTGAGATCAGTGTAGTGGTGGGCGCATGCAAGCTAGCGCTAGGCGCAGGTGGTGCCGTGGTGGTGGTGTGCCCACGGGGAGGAGCACGAGGGGATGATGCCGATGGATAGCGATGGCTTTGATGATGATATTGCCGAGATATATAGAGCGAAGGCGATGGCCATTAACTGCAACTGAAGACGAAAGGTGCTTTGTAGCTGGACACCCATGCTTGACGCCGGCGGCTGGTGGCAAATGCTTGGAATGGATCTATCGGATACCCGATACCATGGAGGTACGTAACCACGCGGGCGAAGTTGTACAAGTACATGGCTACTTTTTTCATCCTAAATTATAGTTTGATTTTTTTAACTCTAAATTTGACCATTTATTTTATTAAAAAATTATGCAAATATAACTAAAATTTTGTTAGGATATATGTTTAGAACTTTATTGATAGTAAAACGTATAATAAACAAAATCCAACAGCAATTAATATCGCAAAATATTTCATCCTAGTAAAATACTGCATGTAGTAGGAGGGTTAGTGTTCCAACAAATTCAATTGAGTCCATCATATTCAAGGGTCGACGTGTATTATTCCCTTTTTCACCCTTTGGTGGCGCTTGCTTCCGGATGAATCAATCAAGATTAGCGCAGAGAGGCCCTTTTAGCCCCGGACCCGGTTGGCTGCGTAGCGAAGCGAATGTTGTGCTGTGCTTCCCGGGGCGGGGCGGAAGCGGGGATATGGAATCGTACGGCGACGGGGACAGCAGCACAGCACCCCGCGGCGCACGCATATTTCCCCATGTGACCACGACGGCGGCCGAGGAAAACGAGGAGAGAGAGCCCACGGTGCGGCGGTTTGTGCGGATGCCCGCCGGATGGGGACCGAGCGAGTCACCGAGAGGGATTCAATCACCAAGTCCTCCTCCGGCCGGTGACGTGTACTGTAGGGAGGCAGCCGGGCCGGGGGTAAAGGCGACGCGAACCAACCGCGAAGCAAAGGCGTGCGTGCCTCCTTGCCCGAGTGAGTGCATGCATGCACCTGCTCTGCTTCTTCTGCCGGCCACCAGTCAGTCCCTGGGTGGGTTCCCTCCGTTCTGCCACAGGAATGTGCTGCGTTATCCAGCAGCAAGCAGGCAGGCGCACCTGCAAAAACTGCTACTAGTTCCACACGCTCGGTTCTGCTTCTGCCCCGCGTGGCGTCGCCGGCCTGTTGTAGTGGACCATCCACTACAAACACCTACTGTACACCCGTTGCAGGTTTCAGGGGTTTCCCGATTCTTACTATACTACGTACTCCCATGGCTCATCCTTCGAATCGACGTTAATCTAGTAGTGAGGTAAAACCTATCCTTATTGCTCCAACAAAATAGATAACTACGATGAGTGAGTAACTTCTCCACATCTAAAAGTTGACAGGCCTCTACGTCAGCGTCACCAGTTACTACTCTCCTAATACAAATGACAGGGCTCATGTCATCACTGACGGCGATCGACTCCAATTCACAGCCAGGAAATTTCAAGTAAAAGACAAAACGAAGTATGTACACTACTACGAGTTAATTTCAGTTCAAATGAGATGTAGTAGCCAAGAACTGATGAGAAGAACATACTCGCATTAATTACAAGAATAATAAGGTTAGGTATGTCCGTATGTGTGAACCGAACAACAACACTTGATGATCAATCAAATAAACAAAGAAAAAAAAAAAAAGCGAGACGGTTGACATGCCGAATAAATAAATTTAAAAAAAAGCAATTGAGAGACAAATCGTCCACTACTCTTCGTGTTCGGTATACGATAATTGACCCTTGTTCCGTATACCAACGTGAATGAATTAAAAACAAGCATAAAGCTCCCTCGTCGGCACAAGAGAACAGATAAATACAAGTAACGTTTCTCAATCACTGGCCTCCTCACCCATCATCACTTCATCAGTCCTGCCATCACCATTACTCCCTCCGTCCCAAAATAATCAAGCTTTCCTTCCCGGTAAATTAATACTACCAAATATTATTAATTAGATCATCAAAGATCTTTTGAATCTAGTTTTTTAACAAAATTATTTAGCCATATTTTTTTATAAATCAATTATCAAACTCTACAAGACGTAAACCGAAAACGACTATTATTTTGGGACGGAGCAGTACTCACTACCCATCTTAAAATCAAAAAGCGGCATCTCAACATCCGTAGCTAACAAATTGAAATTTTATACTAGTATTAGTACTAGTAATCGAAATTCAAGGACGAAGAAAAAAGCACAAGGACGAAACGGAACTGTAGTGTGCCTGCAGTGGCAGCGTCGCGACGCGCAAAGCGATAAACCCACCACTCTGCGCCTAGCAGTAGCAGCCGACCCAACCCAACCCGTCGGACACGTCAGCCTACCACCACTGCCCTCCAGTCCAGTTGTCCCTCTCCATTTCCGCGCCAACGCGGACGCTGCGCGACGACACCCACCTGGGCCCCCACGTCCCCTCGCGGGCCCGGCTCACGCCCCCGGCCCCACGAGCCAGCAGCCCAGCCCGCGTCATTGCGGGCACCTTGCTCCAGCCGGGGGAGTTGGCGCAGCGCGTCGGGTCCCACCGCGGGCGGTGGCGCACCGCTAGCGCTAGGCGAGCGCTACGTGTGCAACGGGCGCCTGCCACCCACTCGTGCCCGCCCGCCCGCCCGCCCGCGAAAAAGCTGCCGCTGCCAGGCGGGCCCCGCAACGTCGACCCCGGTCGTTACAGCTTGCTCTCTCAAGAGGAGGAGGCTCTGCCCGCCCGCCCCCCCTTCCCCTTCTCTCCTCTCCCGCGTGTACGCTTCTCCTTTCTCTCTCTAAACACCTCTCTCTCTCTCTCTCTCTCTCTCTCTCTCAAACTCTGTCTGAAGCCACCGTGGAGCGGGAGGATGCCGGCGTGGTGGAAGGGCAAGGGCAGGAGCAAGGCTAGCAAGGCCGGAGCAGCGGCGGCGGCGGCGGCGGCCGGCTCGGTCCCGGCGGCCGCTGCCGTCGTCGGCGAGGCGAAGGAGGAGAAGGGGAAGACGAAGGCGAGCAGCTTCGACGAGGCGATCCTCGCCAAGGGCGTCCGCGGGAAGCAGCATCCACCGCCGCGGCGCGGGGGAGGTTATCGGGCTCCCGCTCCCGCGCCCGGCGTCCTTGCCGGCGCCGCTGCCGTCCGCGTCCGCGTCCGCCTCGGCCTCCGCCTCCGCGTCGTCCAGCGGCGGCGGCTCCTCGCTCGGGTCCTCGGCGTCCGACGAGCAGCTGGATCTCGGCGTTTACAGGTGAGACGTGGGCCGGGGGGCGGCGCACGGCGCGGCGGTTGGTTTGGTCCGGTGGTTTGTTTGGTTGGGTGGTTGGTTGGTTCACGGGGAAGCTAAAGTTGCGCTGTTGTTTGGTGCTGTTCCCGTGCGGGATTTGGTGTAAAGTGGGTGCGTTTTGGGGGCAAAGCTAATTATGCTGTTCCTGAGCCTTATTACTATTTTTTGGCTGAATTTCCTTGCGGATGGCGTCATAATAAACGGATTGCTTTGGTTGCCCGTCCGATTGAATTCATGTGGTGAACTGACGAGTGGGAGCTGTGTGCTGTGTTCCAAAATGGGTTTGGGTGCCGAGATTTGGTTAGCTCTTAGTGTTTGAAATATTTGATGTCTGCTTTGTTTCATCATTTTTTTGGTGGCTTCGAATTTGGAGCTGCAATCTTTGATGTGTTATCTGCTGATTTTTGGATCTCTGGTTATGCTTAGTACCCAGTTTGGAGTAGTGTTGACTATTTCTGCCATCTGAAACTTGTCCAACTGTAGTCAAATAACATGCTACTCTGAAATTCGGTCAGCTTTTTTCTTCTCTAATGTACAAATCCCATCAGTTTGGAGGATTTCTGTGGTTATTTGGATTTCGGGGGATTGATCCAATTGGTTTACGGATTTCATTATCCTATATCGATTTATTATGCCTAAAGCACTTCTGTTGATTGCTTCTGAAACTTATTTCATTTTCTTTTACATCCGGGTGGATTTCTTTGATGGCTAATTCTGAGTCTACTTATAGAGATAAAAAAAAAGTATTTTGGACACTTTGAAGCAATATTTAATCCAAACATTTGCTACACTTACCCCATTCATTAAGACATATTTTATTTGACAAAATGATTCCCCTTTTTCTGTATCATTGCATGATTACAAAGTAGGAGGGAATAGTTGTCTAAGGAAATAATTGTGTTTCTTTAGTAAACAATATTATTGATTGAGATATGATATCTTCAGGATGTAAAGACAAAGTACTACTATTTGTTTATTGGTTCAAAGACATGTATTTCATCTGAAAATTGTTTCCTATGCCTGATATAATAGGTTGTCAGAAACAAGCAGCACTCTTCCTGGCAGAACAGCAGCAATTGAATGTCGGAAACAAAGTCATGTGTTAGCGGAACGGACCATCTCCACCAATAATCAGGCTTTGGAGCATCCCAGATTGTCTGAAACATCAGTCTCCCCAAGGAAAGAATTTGTCCTTCAAAATTTGGATCTTGCAAATGATCAAACTGCATACTGTCGTGGTCGGAAATCAACTGAAATTATGTTCAGTACACAAGTGCCGACTTCTCCTCCTAGCTCAAGAGGATACCACTATCCAACCTCCCTGCCATCAAGAACATTTGGGCAAAGCCCTGCATCTCCTACTTCATGGCAGGATGATTCGCGAAGCTCAAGCTCACCCCAACCTCTTCCTCTTCCTCCAGGCTCCCCATGCTTGCCTTCCCATTCTCTACAGTGGAAAAAGGGGAAGTTGCTAGGTAGTGGGACGTTTGGGCAAGTATACTTGGGATTCAACAGGTGCTTAGTTTGATTTGAAGCATTGTGTTTTTCGCACATTCCTTTGGATGAGTAATATTCAACAATCAACACCATACTGAGTCATATTCAAAATATATATTATGCAGTGAAGGTGGTCAATTGTGTGCAATTAAAGAGGTTAAGGTCATTTCAGATGATTCTAACTCAAAAGAGTGCCTCAGGCAGCTAAATCAGGTGATTATACTATGAAAATATTGTAAATATCTGCATCAACCTTGTAGTAGTAGTAGTAGAAGTATTTCCTTCTCATACTGACACAAGTTGATATGTACAGGAAATCGTGCTGCTGAGTCAGCTGTCACATCCAAACATTGTCCAGTACTATGGCAGTGATTTGGTAATTACTGAATTAACAATGATCTTCTGTGGTCACATAATTATCTTTCATAACACTCAAAAGCGGTGCAATTACCGCCTTGAGGTTAAGCATTGATACAATGGTTATATTAATGTATGTGTTTTATGCTGCAATGCAGTGCAATGAGACACTCTCGGTCTATCTCGAGTATGTTTCTGGGGGCTCTATCCATAAGTTGCTTCAAGAATACGGTCCATTTGGGGAGGCGGTTCTTCGGAATTACACAGCACAAATCCTTTCTGGCCTTGCATACTTGCATGGGCGGAATACAGTGCACAGGTATTTAGCAGTCACTACCATCATCTATATATAAAATACAGATGTCTTTTACTCTTTTGTAGAACTGCATGTCAGTCTTAGTGCATTTACTTATTAATGAAAGTTTACTTTTCTGATAGGGATATCAAAGGGGCGAACATACTTGTTGATCCTAATGGTGACATCAAGCTTGCTGATTTTGGTATGGCCAAGCATGTAAGCGCTAAACTCTGTCAATCATCTCATAATTCTATAGTTAACTGCCTGCCTTTCTTATCTTAAACTTTTAATCAATAATCTGTTATATTTACACAGATATCAGCATATACATCTATCAAATCCTTCAAAGGGAGCCCTTACTGGATGGCACCAGAGGTGAGGCTACTGAAGTTGAAGTATCTTGTTGATTCTCCCGTAGTGAACAGATATTAACTAAAGGCTTGAATTCTTTCTTTTCATGTTAAACTTTTCAGGTTATTATGAATAGCAATGGTTACAGCCTTTCGGTAGACATTTGGAGCCTTGGCTGCACCATTCTTGAGATGGCAACAGCAAAGCCTCCTTGGAATCAATATGAAGGGGTGAGTTATTGACTAAATGGATGCAATTACTGTCACATACTTTTCAATTATATGATGCCAACTCTCCCATCGATTATCTGCTAATCTTGGATGGATTTCACAGGTGGCTGCAATATTCAAAATTGGGAACAGCAAAGACATACCTGATATTCCCAGATAATCTTTCTTCTGAGGCAAAAAGCTTTCTGAAACTCTGCTTACAGCGTGATCCTGCAGCCCGCCCTACAGCTGCTCAGCTGATGGATCACCCTTTTGTACGGGACCATGCTACAGTCAGGAGTTCCAGGTCTGGCATCACAAGGGATATGTTTCCTTCTTCAACTGATGGGAAAAACAGCATGGTATAACTTCCACATCCTGCCTATGATTTTTGGCACTAATACTGTAAAATAGTTGCTCCATTATGAAATCTGCATGTGTTCTGTATTAGAGCATGATGTAAGATATGCATGTATTCCCTCCGTTCCAAATTATAAGATGTTTTGACTTTTCTAAATACATTGCTTTTACTATGTATCTGGACATAATGTATATCTAAGTACATAATAAAAATTATGAATCTAAAAAGGCCAATGGAACCGAGGGAGTATGGATATTTAAATATAAGTAATCTGTCAACATAAGCACAGTTTATTAGAATCTGACACACCAATCACATTTCAAGGCATCCTTCATGATTTCTTAATGGTACATTTATTTCCTCCAGGCAAAGATTACAACTTCATCATACAGAAGCCTATCTCCTTTAAGAGATCCTGATATTGTGATAAAAAACTTGCCAGGACCAACATCCCCCATTCCTTCGACATCAAGTCGCAGGATCACAGCATTGTATGTTCTCCTTTTGTCAGACATTGAATTTTCACATTGTGAATTGTGTCTCAACTTTTTTTTTTTTTTCATCCAGGAACCCATCCAATGTTCGGATGAACATGTCCCTGCCTGTCTCTCCCTGCTCTAGCCCACTACGGCAGTACAGGCAGTCCAACCGAAGTTGCTTGCCATCCCCTCCTCACCCAGCCTATTCAGCTGGAGCAGCCAACTACAGTCCTATCAACAATGCCCTCTACCCAATGCGAAGCAGTGGGCTCACAGATCCATGGCCCGAAATCTCTCAGCTGAAAACACAAACTTTTGATTCTCCAAGAAGATGGTAGAGATTCCAAAAACAAGTAATACTTTGTATACAGGCAGGGAAAAAGTGTTCCATAATTTGTGTTAAGAGGAACAAAGGAACTCCCTTTTTTTGTTTTGCCCTTTCTGTATGTATCTTCACCCAGGATGCAGTTGCATCACCTTTGTACAAATTCAGAAGAGAGCTAGTGAAAAAGAGTAGCATTTCAATTCAGATCGCACCTCTAATATGTTTTGTCCATGTGGCTAGATTTTGCACAAAGATGTGTTGGAGAAAAAAAAAGATTTCATGGCAATTGAATCTGATGCATATGGAACACATCTCCTCTGTATGTCAGTGTCTTCTCAACACCGAAGCTCCAGAGATGACCTTGCAGCTCCAACACACCCTTTGCATCTTCATTCTTTTTCTTGACCACAACATCTTTGCCATTGTGATTGGCAGCATTACAGTCAGTATTCGCGGCCTCCCAAACAAACCGGAAGATGCCGAGAGCGCGGCTCAGCTGCTTGATGCCGCTCCGGGTCGTCGATTCATCGCTGTCCGTCAGGAATTGCGCGGCATGAACGGCGACATCCCTGCCTCCCTTGCCAGAAATGCACTTGCCGACGTGCACCTCCATGTCCCGGACGGTGCCATAGAGGTAGAAGAGGAGCAGCGTGTAGAGGCACCTGGAGGAGTGGCCCAGGCTCTTGGACAGCTTCCTCTGCACCAGGCAGTCCTGCCGGCGCGCCTCCTTGAAGGCGATGTCCCGCTCAATGACGACATCGCGTATCTGGCACAGCCCCTCCTTCATGGCCTCTACCTTCTGCGCGTGCACGGTGAGTCGATCCTCGGTTTCCAGGCACCTCGCGAGGTCAGTGAACATGTCCAGCACTTCTTGCCACTTCTTGGCCGGAGGCGGCGGCTCTGCTGGTTTCCTAAACGGCGTCGGGCGCATCCAGGACGGCGACGAGGACGTCGCCGTGTCCGACAGGAAGCGGGTGCACGCGGACGCGATCTGCTCGGCCATCTGAGTCGCCGGGAACGGGCTGTCCAGCGACGCCATGTCGGCCTGGAGATCCCCGAGCACCGCCTCGAGCGCGCCCCGCCAGACGTGGTGCTGCGTCACCTGCGGGCAGACGGTGAGCCGCACGCTCTTCCTCCGCTGCGCCGTTACGCCGAGCACGTCGCAGACCTGCGTCAGCGAGCTCAGCGACGTCGCCTCCATCTTCGGGGGCGGGTGGCCACGGCTCACGGCGGCCGCGGCGGCGACGAAGTCTCCCGCGAGCGCGTCAAAGTGCGCGGCCCGGGCGGCGGCGTGCGGGCATGAGACGATGGATCCCGTCGCCCCATGCCTCGGAAGGCCGCCTGCGTAGTCGACCCCCGCCAGTGACCCCGCATGCCGGAGGAGCCGGGCGTACGCTGCCAGGTACCAGCGCCGAGGAGGCGGGGCGCGGTCTCGCACATCGTCCTCGTCGGGCGCGGACGGGCCTGGCGCGAAGTGAATGCTGCGCCGGCGGGCACCGCGCAGTCCGCTGACGGCCGGCGCGAGCACGCAGAGCGCGGCATTGGCTCGCAGCAAGGTCTCCGAAATGCTGCGGCATTCCATCGAACAGGTTATGTGCAGGCTGTGCGACCTTCTCCGTAGAAGAGCACGCCGCCGTGGAATGGTCTGCGCGTCGTGGATCCCCGCCGCTACTATGATGTTTTTACAGGTACGAAACTGAGAAATACAGTACTAGTTTTACACATGGATCCTCAAGGTTTGAAGAAATACTGTAGCTGCCGTTTTGGGGGTGCGTTGTGAAAGAAGAGCCTTCAACCCTTTGGTAGTTCCCGTTGTCCGGCAGGCCGTCGCGGCGGTGCCGCCGCCGGTTAACTGCAAGGCTGCGACGAATGCCGGCGCCCTAAGCCCCTAACAGGTATTTTACTAATCTCTGTTGATCTCTTTCCTCTCCCAATTTCGCTCCCTCACAAGTCACATGTCGCGGCCATCGTCAGAACGGTCAGACACCGGCCAGTGCCGCCACCTCCTTAAATCCATCGAGCTTTACTTGTGGGGTATTGATTCCGTTGCAAGTTGCCACCCTTCCCTTGATCCCTTCTACAGAAGTTTATCCAAGACCATGTCTAGGCCGCTGAGTTGTGCGGTGCCATGTATCACATTCTGACATTCCGTCAGAAAGAGTGGTTGATTTCTCGCGTCGACACAATGGATTCTAGTTACAAGCATGATTTCAGGATTCATACTATTATTCCATCATTTGATTTCATGGTCTATCTTTTTGCTTGTCTACTCTCGATGTGTCAGTTACTCAGTTTCCCACATATATGCATTGGATTTGAATTATGTCTTTTTTTTTCTAAGATCAAAGGCAATTGAATTATGTCTTCAATTCCATATATCACGAGGATGACATGTGAGATGTCTACTGATAGTTAGTTATTAGAGCTTTGGCCGGTTAATGTAGTTACCAAACCAGCAACCAGGTGATGATCTATTAGTATTCTTTTTTTTCACACTTCTGATTGCATATAGTGAATAATTGTTTTCTTATATACTACAACAGATGGAAACCAGGGAGGAAAGAGCACAATTTGTGGATTTCTTTCTCTGCTTTCATTAGTTTATGATTATGATGGTTTTGTTCAGCTAGACTAGCACAAAATTGTCATCGACTCTTGGCAGTGACTCAACTAAAATTCTGTAACCTGAGGTTAATGACACCAAACCTACCTTTCAGTTTTGGCTTCATCACTGTTGACCATGCTAACCAAATTCCCCCCTTTCTTAGAATTATCATTTCCCCTCCATAGACATTCTTTCCTGGCTCTGTCTATGTTGTCAATAACCCCTTTGGGCAACTTCAGAGTGCACAGAGCATAGGTGACTGTTGGGGAAATAATGGAGTTGACCATCTCTAAACGACCAGAGTAAGACAAGAGGGAGGAGCAAGCTGTTAGTCTTCTCTCAGTTCTATCTATCAAGGAAGTAAACTCTTCCATCCTCGGTTTGATTGTGCCCATTAGGAGGCCTAGATAGGTGAACGGCATCACTCCAACCTGACAGCCAAAAGTATTTGCAAGGATCTTCATCCTCTCAGGTGCTACATTGATGGGGACCATTTGGGACTTCCTGTAACTGACCTTAAGACCCGTGGAATCACTGAAGCTTTGGAGAATGGCCTTCAGGAAATGAAGCTGAACAGCATCAGCCTGCATAATGAGCAGGGTACCATTGGCGTAGTGAATTATCGGGAAGTTGTCTGTCGGTTGTGGGATCGGAGCTCTAATTAGGTTCTGACTGGCTGCCTTGTTTATGATGACATGGAGAAGCTCTGCAGCAAGCATGAAGAGGAGAGGAGACAAGGGGTTACCCTGACAAACCCCACGCTTGCACTTAAAGCTCTTCCCAGGCACTCCATTGATGTGAGATCATTGCCATGGCGTGGAATATGAGATATTCCCTTTTTCCTCGAACATCATTTAATATTTATGCCTCCTTGAACTAGGCTATTTGTTGCAACTATTCATGATGTGCCATTTGCAAATGTTTAATTATGTTGAACCAAATGCTGTTCCTATTTGTGGCTAGTGGCTACTGCATTGTTTTTATTGTCTTTTGTTTAGAGAACAGTGCATTGCTTCGTGGGTGTTGATTTATTATGCTCCACGCAGATGGTGGGGCTGGATTGAAATGTGGATCAGTGGGAGTAGTGTCCTTTCTAATCTTCAATGCCATTGTAAGTTAAATAATGCTTTGACATTTCTTGCAACTCTGTACAGCATTTTTTTTAAATATATTTTTGGAGATATCATGACTTAGGTGTCAGAATGCTGTAGCATGGCAAAAGTGACTTGGATTTTTATGGAAGGAACGAAAAAAAGAAAAAGGAAACTGGATTTGGTCTTTACATTTTTTTATATATTTAAAATGTTATATATTTATGAAATAAAGAAAAGTTCCTGATACTGATGCTCCTGTGTATTCAGTTTCAGTCGCCAATGTGATTTTCTGATATGGTCATAGCAGTGTGTATGCAACTAAATGGTGAATAGGAATACATACTCTGGTGCAGCCTCAAATTATTTTCTCGTTACTTTGGAGTTACACTGGTTAGACTGTTTAAGTCCGGGGGTTGAGAAATCTCTGTCACCAGTCCAGGTTTGAAGGCTGGCACAAACTTTTTAGGCTAGGTCCCTCAAAAAAAAAAAACTTCTTAGGCTAGGTACAACGCCGCACAAGTCTTTAGTAGTAAACCAACAAGTGTAAATGGTAGAGAAAACAAATACTATGTCATAGCTTGACTTCAACTACACTCTGATCTTTAAGCCTGCTAGTTTGATAATTTTTGTTCCTGCTCTTGTGCATTCTTGTTTTTGGAAGAGGCACTGGACCTATGTACAAGGCTATGTCTCTTAACATATCATTCACTTTGTATAGCCCTGATCCTTGTTCATTGTGTGTTCACAAGAGAATTTTGGTCCACTCTTTTCAGACAGGTCGGTCTTCATTCCCTGTCCCCACAGCCTACCGAGTTGTCCTTCTATGCTTGGTGGGAGAAAGTTAGCAGCAACATTACTGATGGGATGATGAGGCAAGGTGTTGATTCGCTTATCACTCTCAGAGCTTGGACTATTTGGAACCATCACAATAGGTGTGTTTTCGATGGAGCAAGTCCAAATTTAGCTGGTGCTCTGATCATCGCTGGCGAGGAATGCCACTTGTGGTCTGGCTGGGGCTCGAGGGCTTTCTTTCTTAGCTGCCCTCCTCCCCAGTAGTTAGAGTGTCTAGCTCAGTAGTGGTCGCCTTATGTAATCCTTTCACCGGCGCGTTTGTAATATTTAAAACAATTGAGGTGTGAGTGTGTGAATGTGGGGTGTGAGTGTGTGTGGTGTGTGGGGTGTTGTCTGAGCTCTTGCCCTTTACCCTCTTCTTAATATAATGAAGCGCAGCTCTCCTGCGTTTTCGAGAAAAAAAAAACTTGGTTTGGTTGTATGAATGCTTTCCTCAATAGATCATCAAAGTATTCTGCTGCAACCTTGTCGTGATGGGACCATTGCGCACCCACAGGCTAATCAAGTCCTCACGTGTGAATTTTGAGCATGGGTATGTGCCAAATATTCCAAAGCAACTTTGTAGGTGGTGAGGCAGAAGCTTGCAACCTAGAATGAAAGGTTTTAACTTGGAACAAGGTGAAACTAATTGCTCACAATGTCTCAAGACAGTGCTCCAGTACTTCTCATTGAGATTGTCTCTTAGTAGTCCGCTCACAACTTTTTTTGCCAAAGGACTGCATCCTCTTAAGGTTTCAACAATCTCTTTTCCAATAACTAGTAACTTCCGGTATTCTTCAGGATGTTCACCGACTAATGCATTTTCCATGAACAGGTAGCCAAGGTCATCCATTGGCAAGAGTTCTACAGGAAGAATATTACACCCATCCATCCTTTTTGCCAAGTGTTCATGTATGGTGGTAATTTATGACCTTACTTCCTGCCCTGCTACTCCCCAATAATATTATGAGTATGTCATCCACTGCACGGGGGTAGCTAGAAATACCATCAAGAACCAGTAGAAATCTCTCTGTTCTTAGCCTTCCTGCTATTCTGTATACCATATGTGAAATATCCCTATCAATACAACCAGTGAACTCCAGCTTCTTGCACAATGAACTCAATATAGCTAATTCTAGACTAGGGTTTTCTCTGCAACACACCCATATCACCATTGAGAAGTGGCTCTTCATTATTTCATTCTTGCAGACAAGCTGTGCAAGAGTGGTTTTACCTACTCCTTTTCTTCCACATATGAGAAGCACATAACCATATGGAATTGATGATATGGCCCTTGATCTATGACCAAACCTTTTTACATAGGTACTACAGATCTGGTACGCAGCTGGTTTCAGCAAGAAGTCAATGGCGCACTTCCTCTCTTTGATTCGGTCGATGACCCTGTTATGGATGGACATATACATGATGATCGGTCAGTGCACCACAGCCTGGTTGCACTGAAATTTGAGAAGCTCAATGAACTTGATACCGCCTGCAGCAACTATTTTGGCCTTCTTAACAGTGGCATCTATGCTAATGGTTGCTTCCTTGCATGACAGAAATAGTGCAGTAGCAACCTTGATATGTTTGAAAGTGTTGCTGGAATTGACAAGGGCAGAATTCACCTCGTCAGTGCAGTATCTCCAGTTACGCAGCACCCGCCTCCTTCACACGCTGCATCCTCAAGATTACGAATCCAGCGGAGCAGCCATGAGTTAGAATGGCCTGCCCTTCGGCTGCCTCCAGGGCGGCATGGATTGTGATGAGGAGCTGTCGCAGCTCCTGCAGCTTTTCTTTGATGTCCTTCTGATTGTTGTACTTCTCTATCAAGGGAGAGATGATTTTTTGTAAAATCTCTCCTGCACCCACTGAACAGATAACTTCGAGGGGATCCACCATCTCTTTCTTTTGCAATTATTTGAGGACAAGGGAAATTGAGCCCTGAGTAGTGTTAATGAAGTCTCAAAGCCAAAAGAGTTGCTAACTTGTGAATGAAGCCTCAAACTGTTCACAGCCGGGTAGTCAAAGAAATACCTACTTGTATGCTTTTCCAACCTGGGATGATATATAGGTAGTCACCGAAATATGTGGAGGCTCACTGTGAACTTGCGTCGCTAAAAACTGCCATGTATCCAAGAAGTTTCTTGAGTGTTTCTTTCAGCATGTTATCAGTGTTGATGCTGTCAAACAGTGGCAGAAAAAGGTTATTGTTGGCATTTTAGTTACTTCGATTCTTAATTATTGCTGAGGGTATTTCTTTTCTGTGACAAATTTGTGACAGTGATGTTACTTTTTTAGATGATCGTGATAGTGATGTTATGTCTAGATTCAATTGATTTGTTCAGCTCACTGCTCGTTCCTGTGCTGTGGTATGCCCTGTCCTCTTTTACTGGAATCTTTTAAATATTGTGATGCTGCTTACTGCAGGTTCCAGGAAATGCCGATCTATATAAGGAAATGTGCCACATTTCTGTTACCTTTCTCACTGTCTATATAGTGGTCTCGCCTGACCTAGTAAACCATTTCATAATTTCAAAGTCCTTAGTTGACTATCTGCAGACTTAAATATCTCTTGACAACCTTTGTCTACTAAACTGATTCAACAATAAATGATGCTAAATGAAGTATTACTCTACTGAACTGAACTGTAGAAACAGGCAAACACCGTCGCGACATACTGTGTATCTGTATCCAAAGTCATCCTTGGTGCATGATTCCATCAGTATACTGTTGAGTGGTGTAACTAACTTGACTGGTGAAGGTATTATGGAAAAAATACATTTGAACACAAGACAAGGGAACACTATGCTCGGTGTCAAATTTGCTCTTGTTTCTTACCTTGATTAACCAGACAGGATTTAAACTATATCTTGTCTGCATTTTATCTAATTGTTGAGAGGAACCAAACTTGCCCATATGATAGGGAATGTGTCCTGGCCTACCCAGTCTAGGTAAATTTCTGCAGAAATTTAAACAGATGGCATATACCCTTTTCAGTTAGATCGCATTTTATCTAATGTACCCTTATCCGACATTTCACAGTTTCACCTTTGATAACTGCGACATTTTGGGGGCTTGGTCAATTTGGAATCACCGCAATTGCTGCTTGATGGGGTTACCACCAACCTGAACGGTGTTATGTGGTTCATTAGAGAGGAGTTATTTTTACTAAGTCTGGTTCGAGCTAGAGGAATTTCCCATCATCTCGCTCTAGTGTCAAGTACTCGCTCTAGTGTCAAGTAAAAACTAGGGTTCTTTCTTGGTCAAGGTCAAGTCTTTTGCTATATAGGCAAGTGGTGTTTATTTGAGAGAGGTGCGGTATGTTGTTGCTGTTTGGTTTTGGGGTTTTATATCCCTAGCCTTTTCTTCTTAACATATAAAGATACGCAGCTTTGGAGGAAAATATGATAATCTGATACCTAATTTCTATCTTTTTGTCTTTTTGGAAAACAACGGCAGAAGCTGGACCTAAAGTCCTCTTCGGTATAGTTTTTAGGGGCTTGTCTTCACCTGATGTTGCACTGTTTATTTTATAAGGCGCCCACAAATTTTAAGAGTCAAAATCTTTGATCAATAATTTAGTCAACAATTTTAATTATATAATATAAACTTGATATAGTTAGATTAGTGATTAAATGTACTATTTAAATATCATAAATTTATAAATATAAATAATATAATATAACATAACTGAATTGTCAAAATGTAATGGAGGTAGTAGAAACTGATGAAGCCACTCTTTTTTCACTTGCTACTGCAGCAATAAACTAAAGCCAATTGAAGCTCCACCAAACAGGAAAGGAAGAGGAATTTACAGAAGACTTGGGATTGTGGAGATAATACAGTCTCTCTATGAGAAATGAAAAAAGGAAGAAGGGAAGCAGGCTCCAAATCGAAAAACAACGCTGTACAGAAACATTGAAAGCAGATAGATCACTGCAAATGAGCTGAGTAAGCTAGAGCGTGCTGAAACAAAGGAACTCTCACCAAATTTTGAACTAGTTGCAGAGAGGACTAGGCATAATTTTAAACAAGTTATCTATATAATCTACTAAAATGTGAGACAACAACGATTAGAAAGATCTTACTAACATTATTAAAATGAGCAATAGACTCTGAAGTTTACTTAAAGTTATTTACTACTCTCTCCATCAACAAAATAATGATGCAACTATGTGATTTGTGCAAGTCAAAACTAGCTTCACTTTAACTAAGTTTATAGTCAATATATTAACATTTATGTCTCCAACTAGATTTACTATGAAAATATATTTTGTAATTAATTTAATGATACTTATTTTGTATCATAAATATAGTAATTTTTATATATAAATGTAGTACTTTTTATATAATTTTGATCAAATTTCAAACCATTTGACTCAAAAATGAGAATTGCAACCTTTTACAGATATGTAGTATATCTAAGTACCTATAATACTCTTGACCAAAATTCTAAGGTGGTCCGTGGCTCACACGAACCAACCCTTGGCTCCATCATTGTTGCAGGCATCCACCATTGTTGCAGGCATCATATGGACAATTGGCTACTCAGAAGTATGCAATGTGAATGCATAAGATCCAAAGTTATATTATTAAAGATGCTATTTACTCACATGATTTTCATTTTGAATCTATAGTCTTAGTAATCTATAGTCTTAGTGGAGAGGTGAAAATAATTTTTTAGGATGAGGCCTTGTAAGGCTTTGATTGCCAATTATGAAATGACTAAGAATTGCCTCTGTAAAAGATGGAAGCAAACCCACATGTAGGTGTGAAGAAGGTTGACAAAAAAGGCATTTGGTTGTGGTAGGGCATCGAATCCATCCAATCTAATCCCCATAAATTCAAAGTGATTATCCTACCTCCCAACCGCAGACAAGGAAAGAGTCACTTTGTCTCATGCGCTTTCTTCCGACACATGGCCATCTCAAAAGGCCACTGTGGGAGGCCATGCAGGGCCTCCATCTGTCGAATCTGCCACTGCCAAGGAGGGGTGCACCAGGCCCAGGCACACAACTATATTGGAGAGGGATTAGCCAGATAGGAGCGCAATGGTTAGGGCGACGCGATGGAGGGAGGCAGAGCAGCGCCGTTGCGACGGAGGCGACAGTTCCATGTGAGCACAAGGGAAGAAATGGGTGTAATAGTAGGATAGGGGCTTGAAGTTGAGCCTCGGGGAATGGGTCCCTAGGGAGGATTTGGGTGCCCTCCCAAGTTTTTGGGCTTAATGTAGGTATCCCACTCGAGCGGTATCTTTTTTCTGGTTAGGGCACTCATATCTAGCTAAGGGACTCAAGCAGAGCCACTGCCAGAGTTTTACTAAACTAACAATTAGTTTGCTTGTTTGGATACTTAATGATTAATAGTCAAGTATTTATTAGTGCTAGATGTACACTACGATCAGATAGGAGAATGTGCTTTTCATACAATTTAGTAACTTACATTGCTATATTATAATTTTGCATGTATCTCTTTGTCAATCTAGCTCTCCAAACAACTGCTAAATGAGGTGAAACAATCTAGCTCTCCAAACAACTGCTAAATGAGGTGAAAATAATTAAAGGATCAAACCCCAGACATGGACGCGTGTTTGTTTTTATGAAAACCATGGACGCGTGGATTGGGTGGTGGGGGTGGATTCACACGATCCCTTGGTTTAGTACAGACGCATGTGTTTGTAGCTTGTGAGGAATCCATAAACCGTCAAAAGAAAATTAGTTCAAAACGGCACGTCTAGTACTTCATCTTATTTTATTTTATATGACGTTTGATTTTTTTATTCAACCACTTATTTTATTTAAAAATTTACACAAATTTAGTAAAATTTAAATTATTCTTGAAGAAGTTTTATTAATAACACATGCCATAATAAAAGAAGAGATATTTTATATAAACTTTTTAATAAGACGACTGGTCAAATTTAGTGTTAAAAAAATCTTAATTTAGGATGAAGGAAGTAGTAACCTGCACGCTTGTACTATTTGTTATGTAATTTGTGTTTTGGTGATACTCGTTCTGAGTCTTTATTTGTAGATAGAAAGTGAACTCTGATAACAAAAAAAAAGGCATATCGAGCACGTGTGGCGCTTGATTCGCTCGCTAGAGTTTTGGCGAGTTGTGACTCAAAACATGAACTACGGACCTATGGTAAAGTGTGGACACGAACCAAACATGCACCAAAACATGTGGTACAGATGCTAACCAAACATGCCTACAATATAAAAAAGGGTTAAATGGAAATCTGCCATTACTATTTTCATGGTTTCGAAATCTACTATTACTATTCATCTAATTGGAAATATGCCATTACAATTCTCGCATACTTTAAAATATGTCATTTTGTACGTATGCCGAATGCTTGGGCCTGCTTGCAGGCTGACATGGCATACGTCCGACTGTATCCGTCCGTATTCCGTCTTCGCCTAAACGCCTCGGTGACAGCCGCCGTCTCCTTCTCTCTCTCTCTCTCTTTTCGCTCACTCTCTCGTCCAGCCCCGCCGCCACCACATCCTCTTCCCTCCCCTTCCAGCACCCGTGCTGGCGGGAGCTGGAGGCCGCGTCGGCGGCGTTCACGTCCTCATGCTCCCCCGCCCGCCCCTCAAAACTCGCCTTCCCTACCGCCTACACCAGGCTCGGCGAGCTCCACGGCCAAGTTCCTGATCTTCTCGTCCCTCCTCCTCCTCCCGCGGCCCAACGCCACAGCCACCCCCTTCGACAGCAACGTCGGGCCCAACCACTACTGCCGCTCTACTAGATTCTCACGGAGCCTTCACTGGCGCCGGAGATGGCTTTCGCTCTGTTGGCCGGACAGGGTGGAGCGCACCAAGCCACAACTATGCAGAGACACGTGCCTCACTCTCGCCCATACCCCCTGACCCTACCCCCGAGCAGCCCACCCACACACCGACGCGACTAGTCCAAGCAGCGGATGGTGGCTTCGCCGGCGGCCAGCGGCTAGCTACATGACGTTCTGCCTGACGTCCCTGGCTAGCACAAGGCCCGTATGCTCCGGGACTGCCTCACGAGTCAGCCAGCTAGGCCAGGTTCCCGTGTCCTCTTCTCCGGCATCAAATGCTCAGTAGGCTGCCATGGCGCCGTCGGCGGACTCAGCTGTACCGGTGCTTGCAGATTCGGCCACGCCGCCGTAGCAACAGGTGGGGGCCCATACACACGAAGCTGCCAACGCCACACTCGCTTGCGTCGATGCTTCGCGACTCCAACGGCCCCAATTCGTCGCCTGCACTGTGCGTCGAGGCCGCGCTTGTCGCGACGCCCGCCGCACCACCGCCCTCCTCCAGTGCGTCGGCTCGTTGGGTTCGCGCGGTCACGCGTATGCCGGTGCTGTTGCTTTCTTCATTGACGGCAAGGGAAGAGAAGGAGTGGGGCTGTGGTCTGTTGGTGGCTTGTCACTGACCTGTGGGCCTCACTCGTCAGCATCTCCTTCAACCTCCAGCCAGCGCAGAACGACGCCGCCGAGGGGAGAGCCGGAGGGGCGCGCTGCTGCACGCGTGCGCCCGGCATGGCGGCTGCTGCTGCTGCACGCCTGCACTCCCGCCCTCGTGGCCGCAGCAGCTGCTGGTCGCGCCCCCGCCAGCGTGGCCATGGCCGCGCGGCTTGCTGCTCGCGCGCCCGAGGCGTTTAGGCGAAGACGGAAAACGGACGGATACGGTCATGCGTATGCCATGTCAGCCTGCAAGCGGGCCCAAGCATTCGGCATACGTATAGAATGACATATTTCAAAGTATGCGAGAATTGGAATGACATATTTCCAATTAGACAAATAGTAATGGTAGATTTCAAAACCATGAAAATAGTAATGGTAGATTTCCAATTAACCCTATAAAAAAAGGATTCCAGATTCGGAACAGGGCTATTATTTCCTGAAGATGAGAAGACACGCGCTAAGCTGACGGAGTGATGGTCGGATTTCATATTTGTTTGTGGGTCTTGGATGTCAGAATATACACATGTTTAGTAATTGGTAGTTCGGTACCAATCTAGAAATTCAGGTACCCGGCGTTTTCAGATTTGAAGATCATGGCTCGTTGACTGAATAAAGGCAGACTCAAATTGGCTGGGCCAATGTGTTTGGTTGCGAAAATGTGGACGAGGGCCAAGCAAATGGGCCGACCAAAGAGAAGCTACCTAATTGAAAATCAATCTTTGCTTTTTAGATGGTATACATAAAAGGGTTTTGTCCGTACACCGTAGATGAGAAAAGATAAAACCCTACGGTAAAAAGAAAAAACAATTCTCTGAACTGCCACCAGTTCCCAACAATTATTTACCTGCAAGATCATGAATGAGGACATCAATTATTGTGTTGTTGATTCTGAAACCGCGCTTTCCCTGACAAGGCATTGCCAAAAGCCCAAAACTGCCAAACCTACAAACAGGCATCCCGCACATGCTTATGCCCTGCAATGCAAAGAAGAGCAGATGGTTGGGGGTTGGCAGCATCGTTCAATGACCCCTGACACCGGCCAACTCTAATTCAGGGCACCAGTTAACGTTGCTGCCCCAAATAGCACCTGCCCGGCACCAAACACTCGTTTGGATCAGTGCCGGAACCACACACCATTTTCTGGTTTCTGCATACATATGTTAGTTGGTTGCAGCGATGGTAAGTACTACTGTACTGTACTAGTGATGACGATATGGTTTACTGTCGCTTTCACTGGCAAGCTAGCAGAGAGGCTCCTCCTACTCTCATCAGCCATGGCTTCCAACCGAGTTCAGGGTAGTAATATAACTGCTTGGCACCTTGTGGGTGGCTCTATATCGCCAATGGAAACCAGTGATAGGACCCGGTGGTTACAGACGTACAGGAGTGTGCGGAATCGACGGAAGGTTTTGTTTTCTTTGGGGTGGTGTAACTGACCCTCTTGTTGGAATGTCTGGCCTGTTTGCAGGGAGAGGCAGCTAGCAGAGGTCGTGGGAGAAGAAGTGCTGAAGTGAAGCTTTGCGACCAACCTGCTGACGCTTTTGTTGGGATTGTTTCAGACTTTCAGTTGCTTGCTTGAATGCTCCGGCAAACAGGCATGAAAAGCCCTCGGCATGTTCGCTGCTAACAGGTAAGAAAGACACACCAGGAAAAAAAGACAGTTTTAAGCAAATTTTCAGCAACTTAGGAAATTAGCTGATAGCCCATTCGAAATTAAAAATCACTTTAGTTTGTCTAAATAGAATTTATTATACACCTAGATACGTGCTATGTCTAGATGTATATAAAGCATATTAATAAGCAGCCAAAATGACATAATTGTAACGGAGATAGTACTTTCGATTAATATGTCATTAGTCACTAGTGAATTCTAGCTCGTAGCATAAATTTTGATTTGAAAACGTTAGAACGTGAAAAGCCAAACAGTAACATACTAGTTTTTGTTGATAAATCTATTCCTTCCATTATGCTACAACTACAAGGTACCGAAACAATAATGAAAAATGTGACTTGCAGAAACCTTGTCTCATAATTGGAAAAAAGATGACAGTAAGGATCCGTGCGTTTTCCTAATGTATCACTAACATGTGAACCAGAAACCTGATCAAAATGTAAAAGTAAACACTGTATGGTGCATTTTATAGGAATATCACTGGCAACAGGCCAAAATCCACACATATATTCTACAATAGTCGGCTAATTTCTTAAGGGCAAATTAAAGTCTAATTTTTCAACATCCCATGACAATCTGATTTTTCAATCCTAAACTACAAAATAGGGCACTAGATGCCCTTAAATTGTGAAAACTGGAGAAATTTGATCTTTGGGTGGTTTTGAAGATAATTTTCTATTTGCTAAAAATAATAATTTTTTATGATCTCTAAAGTTCACAAATAATTAATTTTAAATTTGACAAATGGAACTAATTGTTTTTTTCTAACAATATTATTTATCCGTTGTTCCTCTATTTGGAGTTATTCATGATAATAGATCACAAAGATATTAACTTTAAATAGATCATAAACAGATAATGACATCTTAGATAACAAATTGTAATGATTTCATATTTTCTGATTGATCATAAGTTAGTTATGAATGTTTAGAGATTTAACCAGATTTGTATCATTTTTTTTACTAAACAGGAAACCACCTTCGAAACTAGCAAGAGTACCAAATTTGTTGGGTGTTGACAGTTGGAGTTAAAAATTTGTACTGCCGTGCAAGTTGGAGAGTTGAAGGCATACACACTAAGCTACACTTAGTTTTGCGTTCTAAACCGTCTGAACACAAATGAAGTTTTACATGATAAAGGTTCTTGGACTCATGCAAGCATACTGAGTCTCTGCACACGTAGAGATCTGAACTGAGGCGGCGATCGGGCAGCTTGTTTGACGGTTGAACTTCTGGGCCGACAAGCAGGCTGGCCCCACGCACGTGCGTGTTTGTGTGTCCTTGCGGCCTGTAATGAGAGAGAGAGGGGAAGAAGGATAGATGGTGGTTGGGTCAAGTGGATTATCCTGAGCAAACAAGACTGGTTTTGTCCAACCTTGTTCAACCAAGATGATCTACTATTCCTATCATCATATCCCATGTGTGCATGTGTGTGTTCATTCTCATAGTAGTATTGCTTAAGTTAGGTCTGACTTGGTCACTCTTGAGTCTCATTTCAGTTACTACTACAGTAAAAATGATATCATATCAGGTAAATTAATAAATCAGGCCCTTGATGTTCAGTCTTACTGGTGAGGTAGAATTGTTCCTCGAGACAGAGAAAAAAAGTTAATTGTTTTTCTAGAAATGTTGACTCTTCACAACGGATTATGGTCTAACAATGGCTAACTACTTGTATTAGAAGTTAATAAAAAGGTAGACTGAATGGGATTTTGTCAAAGCTGATCGAATCTATGCAAGCAATTCCGATCCATCTCCCGTGTGGTCCATGTCTACACTGAAGATGCAACTGCTAACGACCAGCACAGGTAACTGCCAGTGTGAATGCATCGAGTTAAACTACTATTTTAATTGGATGACAAATTATTGCTGTCTGGCTAGCTGCTGCTGTTGTTCCAAACCGTCAGCATGTGTACATACCTGACTTGTGTGTAGAGTATATATCAATTATATTAGATGTGACGAGCGTGTGAGAGCCCTGCCCCCCCCCCGCCGGTGGCCACCCGCCCCGGCATCCAGCGCCCGCCCGCCGTCGGCCATCTTGGCCACGGCGGTCACCCCCTGCAAGTCCGCACCCCACCCCCCTACTCGGAGCCACCGTGTTGCAATCCCTTTGAGCAGGAACCATGGAGCCGGGCTCCTCTGCCCATAGATCCTGGGCGGACGAGGTTGAGGAAGCCGACTCCCTCGCTCGCGCCGCTTCTACTCAGGGGCTCAACCCCAATGCGGCGCCTTTCTTCGGGGCTCACCGTCGCCAAGGTCTGGCCGCTCCTCGCTAGGCGGCAGAGTGCTTTTCTCGACTCGGAGGCTTCTTTTCGGCTCCGACCTCTCCCCGAGCCCGCGGCCCGGTCTCGGATTTCCCACCCATGGGGCCACGTCGGCCAGCGTCGCCGTCGTCGCCGCCGGCGCTGCGCCAAGCCGAGGAGTCGCGGCACCCCCGCTCACGGGGTCTCCGGCGGGCGGGGCCTGGCCTGACCCCGCGCCGCATCGCTCCCCAGCTTCACCCACCGCGTGCATGCGGGCCGGACGACGATGGCTACCGCCACGTCCACAGCCATGGTCACTGGCGCCGGAAGCGATCGCCGCACGGTCCCAGCGGACCTTGTGGGGCGTTGTTTCAACTGCCTCTGAGGGTCACGTCCACGCCGTCTGCACCTTCCTGTCCAGGTGCCGCACCTGCCGGTGCGTGGGCCACCGAACATGGAATTGCCCGCAGATCCCTCGCGCTGTGGGTTGGAAGCGGGGCCGTTCCTCGTCGTGCCATCGGATCGTCGTCGACGGCCACTGCGGCGCGGTCCCTCGGATGGCGTTGGTTCGCTTTGCGACACGGCTTCGGCTCGCTCGGCTTCCACTGGCAGGTCGCCGTCTATACCCCGGTGCTGCGCGCCGCCGAGTCCGGATGTTTCCGCGATCCCGGTCCAGGGTTCTGGGTCTCAGGCTACGCCTGCCTCGGGACATGGCGCCCTTGAGACCTCGGCCTGGGGCTCCAGGTTGGGTGCGGGGCCGAGCCGGCCTCCACCGGGCCGTTGGACGGGCCACCCCCACCTGCCTCGCCGTGCGGCCCGAGGACCTCATTCTACGTCGCGATAGACGCCGGCCGCCCTCCGAGGAGGACCGCCCCTACGCCGAGTTGGTAGTCATCCCGCGGCGGATGGTGCAGGCAACTGAGGACGCGCTCTCGCTTGCCCTGGTGGCCATGGTCGCTGGCACGCGGCCCCCGGTCTCCCCCGCCATGGTCCGCGAGCACCTTCAGGAGGAGTTCGGGATTGATGATGATGCAGTCTCCGTCCTGCGGCACTTCCCCGAGGACTTCATTGTCCGCTTCCGCCGCCACGAAGACTTGGAGTGGGTTCTCCGGGCACCGCGGGCACCGGCCAGTGCGCCATTCATTCTCACCTAGAAACGGTGGTCCAAGCTCGTCAACGCCTCGCCGGGGGCCTTCACCTTCCGCATTCTCATTGGGATTAAGAACGTTTCAACACACGCTCTATCGCCTGAGGTCCTCCAGGTGTTGCTTGGCTCCTCCTGCGCTAAGATCGTTGTCGCCACTCCGGCGGACGACTGGGTGGATGCCGACGATGGGCGGGAGAAGTTTGT
This sequence comes from Chrysopogon serrulatus, assembly GCA_015844335.1. Lineage (NCBI taxonomy): Eukaryota > Viridiplantae > Streptophyta > Magnoliopsida > Poales > Poaceae > Chrysopogon > Chrysopogon serrulatus. The sequence continues at coordinate 101,437 of JADLZL010002450.1, read as the reverse complement.
TGCTGCCTGGTGCGTTCATCCGTTACTGGTGCCGGAGCAGAAAATCATCATCATCCCCGAGCCGCCACAGCCGCATGATCCGTGCGGTGCCTTGGCGCTGCGGGAGCATGAAGTTATCCACCCTTCGTTGCCTTCCCTGCGCTACCTAGCACGGTTGCGGGTGATCGAGTTCCAGGACTGGGACGTGGAGTCTTCCAGCTCGTCCTATGAGGATGGCTTCGATGATGACGGCGGTTTCGGTCGCCGCGGCGATTCATGGTCAAGCTTCTACAGGGTCCCCTCTAGCCGCCCCCCACGTTCAGAAGTCGCAATGCCCAAGGGGCTCCATTCCTTGGCCGTGGGGATGGGGCTGCATTCAGGCCCCGCCGCGTCGAGGCCGTGTCGGCCGGTGACTACGCCGCCTCCGGCGGCCGCACCACCGGTGCTGCTGCGGTTCATGTTGGTGATTTTGCGTGTCCACTCGCTGTGGACCCACTATCGCTAGCCGTGGAGTCTCCCGCTCGCAGTCCAAGGGGCCATACTGTCACGGGCCGTGGCGACGGGTCCAACAGTCATCAAGACCTTTTCACTGACCCGTGCTTCGCCTCGGGGCGTGCAACTCCTGTGCGTCCTGACCCCGCCGCTGACCCTATCGGTTTGAGCTGGTCCCGCCTCTGCTGAGTGCGGTTGACAGCTCGCCCAGTAGGATGTCGACATGGCCGAGCTCTCCGTCCTCTGGCCATGTGATGAGTGCTGTGTCACTCCTCCGGGCTTCCTGCGGAAGATACTCCAGGATGATGTTGCCTTGCTCTGCTATCGGTGCGGCTCTCCGTGGAAGGCTGCCAACGCTGGCGGGTTCCCGGCTGAGCCATTCTTGCGCTTTGAGCGCCCGTCAGTGGGGCGCCCTCGGGGTCTGGTGGCCTCGGCTCTGCTGGTTGAGCCAGCGCTATTCTTGGGGCGCCTAGAGGCCTCTCCTAGGCCCATCGGGTCACATACGGACCCGGATGGCCCAAGGAACCAATGTTCCCTCTCGGGCCCTGACAAATACGGGCCGCTGTTCCCATCATCCTCCGGCGACGAACCAGGCATGACGCTGGGTACATTGGCTGCCCCACACTCCATTCGGGACGCCGTCTGCTTGCCGCTATAGACGCCGTTGATCAATGCCAGGCCGACGCTGAGGAGACCGCGCACGCCGGCAACTACCACGACCCTTAGGAGGAGCCAGCGCCTCGCTAGGAAGCCCAGGGCGCCAAACCCAGAGTTACAGGCCAAGAAGGTGCTGCTTCTCAAGTTGGGCACTGCCGATCAGGCCAGCAATTGACACCCAATTGATGAACAAGTACGACTCCACCTTCGTGGCTCCGCTGACGGCCTCCAAATAGGAGGCGTTTAAGGTCCTATTCCGTGATGACTCCTTCCTCGACGACTTCGCCCTAGAGGTGGATGTCCTGCTGCCGGGTGTGCAGCAGTAGACTCCAATCTGGGCTCATCGGTGGTCGCACGACCCAGTTTAGTTATGTCATAGAACATTGTTTGTTGGAATGTCCGTGGCTTGAACAGCCGGGCTAGTCGTGATGTTGTGCGCGCCCTGGTCTCGCAGGAGAATACCACCGTCGTTTGTCTTCAGGAAACTAAACTATTTTCTATTTGTAACCACACTGCTAATGAAATCCTAGGGCCTATGTTTGACTATGCTTCTCTCCCTTATGTTGGCGCCTCCGGCGGGGTGCTGCTCGGATGGCGCTCGGATGCCTGGAACGCATTGATTGCCAGCGTCGGTCGCTTCTCAATTACTGCCTCACTCACGCCCCTTCAGCAGGTAGGCGGTGGGCACCCATGGTGGATCACCGTGGTCTACGGTCCTCAAGGTGACGGACCCAAGGTGGAGTTTCTTGATGAACTGCGGCTTCTGCGCCCGGTCGCCAGCGGCCCCTGGATACTCTGTGAGGATTGGAATGATACACCGTGCGCAAGACAAGAGCGGTGGACCGCCCAATCGTATACGCATGAGAAGATTCCACACGTTCATCGATCAAATGCAGCTTGAGGACCTCCAACTGGTCGGGCGCCTATACACGTGGAGCAATGAGCAGCCATCTCCGACGCTCGAGCGGCTAGACGTCTTCCTCGCTAATGCCGACTGGCTCGAGCTTTTCCCTGATCACAGGCTCAAGGCGCTCTCCTCGCAGAGCTCTGATCACGGCCGCTCCTTCTTCAGCCGTGCTGCTCGGTCTGGCCCAAGAAGCATTTTCCGTTTTGAGTCCTTTTGGGTCAAACTACCCGGCTACTTCAATGTCGTGGCGGCTGTCTGGCCAGCTTCCTCCCCTGCACGCTGATCCTTGCAGACAACTTGAGTACAAACTTTGGAACGTCGCGCGCGCACTAAGGAGCTAGAGCATGAAGCATGTTGGTAGTGCCAAACTTCAGCTCTCTGTGGCACGTGAGGCCATCTTCATGCTGGACAAGGCCATGGAGTCCAGGCCCCTGTCGGTCGAAGAGATAGATATCCGGAGGTGACTCAAGTTCAGATGTCTGGGGCTTGCCTCCCTCTGCAGGACGATCGCACGACAGCGATCTCGGATCCAGTTTCTTGCGGAGGGTGATGCCAGCACTCGCTTCTTCCACCTACAAGCTTGCCACCGACGGCGCAAAAACTTCATTGCCTCGCTGGTCAACCATGGCGTTGAGCTGGTTCAAGAACAACACATGGCCGACGCCCTGCATGAGTACTATAACTGGATCCTGGGGACAGATTTTCAGTGAACCTGTCGAATCAATCTTGATGAGATTGGGATCCCTGCCGTGGACCTTTCTAGGCTGGACGTCTGCATCTCGGAAGATGAGGTCTGGGATGTCAACAGCGAAAAGGCCCCCGGCCCGGACGGTTTCACGGGCCTCTTCTACAAGACGGCGTGGCCAATTATCAAAGATGATGTTCTTTGTGCCCTCAACACTTTTTGGTCACTCGATGCGAGGAGTTTCAACCTCCTAAACAACGCGTTCATGGTTCTATTGCGCAAGAAGCCGACGCTGTTGGAGATCAAAGACTACAGGCCCATTAGCTTAATGCATAGCTTTGGGAAATTGGTGGCCAAATGCCTCGCTGAACGGCTCGCGCCACGTTTGGCTGGCATGATTTTGCCCAATCAAAGCACATTCATCAGGGGGCGATGCATCCATGACAACTTTAGAACGGTACAGCTTACCGCACAAGCGATCAACAAGAAGACTCCCGGCGTCCTTCTCAAGGTTGATATCACACGGGCGTTCGACTCGGTCTCCTGGCCTTACCTGCTTGAACTGCTTCACCATGTTGGTTTCACCCGGACGGTGGAGGGAATGGATTTCCATTCTGCTGTCATCTGCGAGTATGAGGATTCTCCTGAACGGGGTCACGGGCCGTCGTATCTGTCACGCCAGGGGACTTCGCCAGGGTGACCCGTTGTCCCCCATGCTGTTCGTGCTGGCCATGGACGTTCTCAATCGCATGCTGTCATGGCTGGATCATAGGAGAATGCTCTCGCCCTTGAACGGTATCCCCATCAAACATAGAGCTTCGCTGTACGGGATGACCTCGTTGTATTCGTCGCCCCGGAGCCTAGGGACTTGCTAGCCATCTTGGAGGTCCTGCAAATCTTCGGGACCTCCTCTGGGCTCTCCACCAACATTGACAAAGGTGTCGCAATGCCAATCTATTGCTCACCGGAGCAACGCGTGCATCACCCAGTACTTCCCGTGCCAGATCAGTGACTTCCCATGCAAGTACCTCGGCGCACCGCTATCCATTCACAGGCTAAAGCGGCAGGATGAGCAGTATTTGATTGACGCCGTTTCCGCAAGAATACCTGGATGGAAAGGCTCACTAATGAACCAGGCGGGCAGAACTACGCTGGTTCGCTCAACGTTGTCTGGAATCCCTATACACCTTTCTATAGTCTTGTGTCTCTCCCCCTGGGCGGTGCATGAGATTGATCGTCGTCGCCGCGCCTTCCTCTGGGCTGGCTCCTCGACGGTCTCCGCCGGCCATTGCCGCGTTGCGTGGCCCATGGTCTGCCGTCCGAAGTAACTAGGGGGCTTTGGCGTTCTCGATCTCACGCGCGCCGGGGTTGCGTTCAGGGTGAGGTGGGAATGGCGCCGCAGGACCGCACCGGATTCCTGCTGGGCATCCTGCCAGCACGCCGGGACGCTACTACACGGGCGGTCTTTGAAGCGGCCACTTATTCAGTCATTGGCGATGGCGAGTCCACCCTGTTCTGGGAGGATCGGTGGATAAACGGCGTCAGCCTGAAGGTCCAGTCACCATGTCTGTACTCTGTCATCCGAAGATCTGGGCGGTGGAGGACGGTAGCTCGGGCACTCCAGCAAAGGACTTGGGTTCGTGACATTGCTGGAGGGCTTACTGTCCCGGTCATTTTGGAATACATCTTGGTCTGGGAACTCGTCGACGGCGTCACTATGTTGCCAGGCATCCTTGACAAACTTTGCTGGCGCTGGTCCTCGGATGGCGCCTACTCGTCTTCGTCGGCCTACTCCGCCATGTTCATTGGCTCGTCGCTGCCGCTGGGCGCCAAGCTCCTCTGGAAGACCTGCGCGCCACCTAAGGTGAAACACTTCTTTTGGCTAGCTTTGCACGGCCGGTGCTGGACTGCTGAACGCCGGCGACGACATGGGTTGCAAGACGACGATGCCTGCGCCCTCTGTGGGCAGCTCTCGGAAACCATGGAACACCTCCTTCTGGGCTGCGTCTTCACCCAGCAGCTATGGTTCCAGGTCTTGCTAAAACTCGGTGTCCATCAAGACATCACCCTGTATGAGGAGAATGTCTTTGCCTAGGTGGCTACGCTGTAGGAAGAAGGTCCCCAAGGCGGGTAGGGCGGGATTCGACTCACTCTTCATGCTCATCGTTTGGAACATTTGGAAAGAGCGCAATGCAAGGACCTTCAGGGGGGTTTCGAGTCGCCCTCGCAGCTTCTAGCTCGGACGATCGATGAGGCCAGGGATTGGATGCTGGCTGGCTTCAGGAAGCTTAGTTTGCTACTAGTGCTTCTTTAGGGCTTTGTCTGATCGTTCACAGTAGCAAAACCCCCCATGTAATAGTCGTTTCTAGTTTCCTTTGGTTGCGTTGGGGGTAACCGTCATTACCACCACGGCGGCCTAGCTTATGGTTGTACTGTCACACTCTTCTTCCTCTTAATGAAATACGTGCGACGCACGGTCTCAAAAAAAAATTATATTAGATGTATGTTTTGATAATACTACTGCACAAATAAAATAAACTGGTAGTACCAACAACCCATGCACGAAACTTAAAGCAGTAGTGTTATTTTTAGGATTTTCAGACGATAAAATTTCACAAAGTTATCTCATTTTTTTTAAAGGAGCTTTACTCGGCTTCTAAGAAAGCCAATTACAGAGTTTTCAGAAGCTGGGGTTACCAGTTCTCAAACACAGACACAGCAGCGCCAACTCATGGAGACAAAACAGAGCTATGGCCTAGATAAGGGGCCTTCATGCCCATCCATTCAGTTAAGTACTGAACCATCGTCTTCTTGTCCTTGTCAGCCTCAGTTTGAAGCTCTACCCAAACCGGCATGCAATTTATAGCCGCAAGAATCACAGCATCCGGGTTACGAAAATCTTTTGAATATCCATTTCATTCCTATTCTTCTAGAAGACCCAAGCCAAATACAACCAGAGCTTTCTAATTTTTCTAGTGAGATGGGCTTCTTCTAATGTTTTGATATTCAAAATTAGTACAAACTTTTTTTTCCCAAATGCCTCCTAATGAGGATTTCTAGTGATAGTGTTTTACTACTAACTAAAAACACTAGGAGAATCCCACCATTTTGGTAGTGAAACCTGCAAAGAAAATATAACATAAGTGTTTAGGAATGCCAAGCCTCCTTGGCGACATAATTAAGAATCACTTCTTGAATTGATGCTGGAAATCCCTTTAAACCAAAATCATCCTCATGCAACACCATAAGTATTGTGCAAAAACACATTCAAAAAGTATATGGTTTTTAATATTACGGAGTTTAAATCTAATGATGTTTAATTATCTCCTTATTTAGACCCATTTGACCACATATATATATTTTAACGTGCACGTGCAGAACTAAAAAAAGAGTGGTTTCAGAGGTGCATGCCCTGCGCTGCAGCTGACCTATTCTAGCAAGAGATCAAATTTTGCATTGTCCATTCAAACCATTGTTCGTTCAAAAAAGCTGTCTGTTTTCCGATTACAAATAGCAAGCTACATGATTTGATTGATCAAACTGATTCATCAAATGGACACGATTGTTAGAAGCAGCCAAACAAGGGGGCTGCTAGCAAGCCAACTTTACCTAACAACATATTCACACGATGAAAAACTCTAGCTAATTCACCATGCATGCTTGAATGAATGCAATGAATCATCCATCCTAGATAACAAGCATGCATGTTTTCCACACATTTCTTATCGCCTTTTTAAACGGCATCCCTGTCTCGTAATTATGCCGTTGTGGCATTAAGTAATGTATGCCTTAGCTTTTTAAGGATGAATACGAAAGCATGTGTACCTTTTATGAGTTCGTTTTCTTGTTATTCCCCTCTCTGTCAGCGATTGGTCGTGAATCGCTCTCAGCTATGGACAATCTCTTCCACTGCTTTAATTTTTGTACATGCACCCGTTGGACCATCCGCGTTGTTTCTCATGCTTACATCACATCCCACGCACGCTTGCTTGTTTTTTGGTATTTTGTTATCTAATCTCCACCTGCCCGAGTCAAGGAACCGTTTAACAATCACAATTGGAAACTAATTAATGTTCATGCTAATTATCTTAATTAAGAGTATTATTACATTATTTTTTGGATAATTGGTCAAGTAACTTTGATTTCTTTTGCTTTATATACGTCATGGTCCATGGACAATATCATCCGTTACGGAAAAAAGTAACTTATTTAGCTAATAGACATAGAGCTCCCAAATGTTGATTGTATTCTAACTAGTATATATACCATTATTCTTATGGATGTTGTATTTTTTGCTGTAAATTAAGGTTATCTAACTACAGATCTAAATAACTAGGTAGGTCTTCGAATTTGCAGCAGATGACTAAATGCAGAAGCCTTCATGAAGACACTAAGCTTAATCAGATAAAAGATGGACAACGAGACTAAGAGTTTACTAATAATAATATCCCATCCTGATTTTTCAAAGCTCACAATCTTTTACCAGCCAAAAACTTATGCAACACTTCATTGATCCTTGTGACAACTGACAGCATAGCTTTCTTTCGTCATGAGCTCGACAACACCTTTTGGCAGTTAACAAATCTTTTTGGAAACAGAATCAATTCCAAAGCAACAAGCTAAAGCTCCATCCTTGGCGCATGCCAGGTCAGACTCACAAGCTAACCAAGATTAGGTAAATTATGATTTATATACTGCCGGCCGTTGCAAGTGCGTTGTCATGCATGTTTTCTTGAACGGAATTACGGACCTAAAACCATATAGAAGTCTTTGTTAACATCTCTTGTTAAGTTTTCAACATCGGTAAATACTTTGACTCCAAAATTAGGTTTATAACGCTGCATGTATGTTAAAGAAGTTAAATTACTTCATTGCTTGCACCTGATGGTTAGAGCAAGTCAAGATGTTTCCTATAATTAACTTGCTTAACCAATAAGCTTAGGGAGTTAACAAAATAATAAGTAGCAACATCAATCTATTTTCCAATCCAATAGTTTAGCTTCCTAAACAAATTTATATTAGGAACTCTAAACTATTTCTAAACAATCAAACCTCTTTTAATAGTTTTTTTTATCTCTTAGGGTCTCATTTGGATCCTTGGACTTAAATTCATTTTAATAATTATAATTTACACATATTAATTAAGCTAATATATGGTAGTATATGGGTTAGATTTGTATATTATTGTTGGTTATATGAGAGAGACATAAGTCTTGCATTTCTACTATAGGAGAGCGAGCTAAAGAGCGTATTATAAGTTTCAAAGTAGAAACTTGTAGCATGGTGATCTATACAATCAATTTCTATCTCCTATCCTGTGTATTTGAGATGAGCTTACAATGTAAACCTTAGAAAGTGGTTGAATAATATAAATTCCAAGCCAAATACTATTTCTAACCAATCAAACCTCTTTTAATAGTTTCTTTATCTCTTAGGGCCTCGTTTGGATCCTTGGACTTAAATTCATTTTAATAACTATAATTTAGACACATATTAATGAAGCTAATATATGGTAGTATATGGGTTAGATTTGTATATTATTGTTGGTTATACGAGAGAGACATATACCTTGCATTTCTACCATAGGAGAGCGAGCTGAAAAGCGTATTATAAGTTGCAAAGTAGAAACTTATAGCATGATGATCTATACAATCAATTTCCATCTCCTATCCTATTGTATTTGAGATAGGCTTACATGACTTTGGAACGGTGGAATAATATTAAATTCCAAGCCAAATAGCCTAGTTTATTAAGTATAGATTTCAATTCCTCTAAATGAAAGGATCCAAAAGACCCCTTAGCATTTTTTTCACTTGAAACCCTTTATTTTTTTAGTTTATTCACATGTCCAGTTTACATCGATCGTACAAGAAAAAGTTGGATGGGCCAACATATACAATGTTGCTCTTGACTGCAGAAGCATACAAGTAAGAGAAGATACTTGTCAGCTTTTTATTTTTATGGAGCTCATTTACCAAACTGTTGGAAGAGGCTCTTTTCTTTTTTGTGACAAAAATCAAAGAGGGACTTGTTTTACAAACTCCTAGAGATGCTCTTAGGCATGCAATTTTCAAAGTATTAAGAATAAATGAAAGCTTATTGCAGATAAATGATCATGGTAATTTATAGTTTGACTATGATTAATATGTCAAATTTTTTTTCTAATATATATATGGACAACTAGGATGTATACGAGTTCTCGCATCAATTTTCCACTATTACTTTGTTTCTAGTACAAATAAATTCTCTATTGTGTTGGGACCTCACTTGTATTATGGAATGAATTTTTGCCTTGGTTCCTTACATTGAGTTAGTTTGGTTTCTATTTTTTTGATAGAATTGCATTTCCTTGTTAGAACTAAAGAGAGCTAAAAGTTGTTAGGCCTGTTATTTTTGACAGTACGGTGGAGTAGTTGGAGCAGTGGAATCAATCACACTTACACATCCATCTTAGACAATGAAAATAATGTAAAACAAATTGGGATATTTTAGGTATGCTTATGTATGAGGTTGTTTGGGTGGAAATTTGTTATTACATCCTTGCCATCCACTTACAAAATAATTTATTTTAGAGACAATGGTGTTCTTGCCCCCTGGTGTGAAGACCAATTATGATTTTGTCTTGATTTTCTAAGTTTATGATTTTGCCCCTACTTTTACAACTAGAACAAACCATTTTCCCCTATTTTTAAATCTATCATTTGGAGTTTGAACAAAGGGATTAATACAGGAGGGGGATAGCCAGAGAATTGGAAAAAAGAGCTTTGAGTGACCAGGGCCTTTTTTACACTTTTAAACTTTTTAAAATTATTGGTTTGGAAAAGTTTGCTCAAATTTTAAATGTATGTAAATTTTGTTCTCAAAACTAGTTGGTTTCTTTGAAAATGCTCGAAGTGTCAAAATGGGGGCAAAATGATGGAGTACTCATAAAAGTAGAGCCCATGTATATATTGGCATCCACAAATTTAATGTGACAAATATGATTGGTTCCACTAACTAACACAAAATCAAACTTAAGATGAGCAGGAACAATCTCAAAAGCACCGTTGCATTGCGTCAACAGTATATAATTGCACAGACTACAAAATTCAATATCTAGAGGAGGTGCTTAAGATAGCGTCCTATGCAAATTGATTACAAAAGCCAAAGGATAGCCATCGACAAGTTCCTCAGGGAGTTCAGCGTCACTAATTGCACTAAACTCAGACTATCCCCTACATTGGCATAGAGTGCACTAAAACATCTCAAGCCTTGTCACCCTTCCTCGGCATTTGCTACTTGTACTTATCCTGCAGGCTCAGTGGAATGTTGTGCTTACCAGGTTGAGCAGCAAAACCCTATGATTGCCAAGTAATAAGTAGCTAAACCATGCATCCATTTCCTCTATCAGTGGTGATTGCTGCATGCTGACCAACATATAGCAAATGTTCTCGAGCATTATCTTCTTAGTTGGTGGTGATTATGCCATTGTGCGTCCATTACCTTAGGGCATCAAAAGTGTGGCCAAATGGAACACTTATTTCTGTACAATGTGCTAGGCAAGAAATGCCCTCCGCGGATATCTTTGCTTCGGAACAAAACAATTAGCATTAGGCTCGGTCAACTGGAATGTGTATTATCCATATGGGAGATTTTTGGATTGAGAAAATCCAAAGATTTATCGATCCTAAGGGGTACAAATCCATAATAGTCATATAGAGAATATTATACGCCAAGTAACATCAAAAGTAAGGGTTTAATTTCTAAAGATGGAATGCCTCATGTCTTTTATCTAGAGAATTAATAGGACTATTGTGAATAAAAAGAGCAAGCCAGGCTTTAGATGAATTAGTCTATTATCAGGCAATCTTATTTGAAATAACAAGGGCTTCCCTAAATACCCAAAACTTCATTTTTGAAGCAAGCTTTCAAGAAACTACTTGAGTTTTAGCAAACGCTTGAAAGAAAATTCTAAGGAGCAAGTGCCAATGAATATTTTTTAGTTTTTGTGATTGAGTTGATAATAAAATACTAGGACTAACATGTGTGTTGAAGATGTGTTGTACATGTGAGGACTTAGAGTGATCTAGGGTAAGAAGTGAAGATGTGCCAATGATCATATCTTTTAGTTTTGGTGATCTAATGTAGACTCCATAATGCATCCATATTAGGTTTAGGACCTAGATTTGAGTGATTGCTACTACATCCTTGCATCTTGGTGATCCAAAGTTCTTGAGGTCTTTATGACCTTTCAGTCAAGGCATGATGGCCAAAGTGGTGACTACCCTCTATTCCTCATGTAGAGTGGCATTTTGTATTGATGTGCCGAGGAAAATGAGACCCCATCCCTTATTTGGAGAAGCTCTATAGTGGATATGACATCCAAGATAGTAAAAGAGCCAAATGTTAGTGGCGAGACTATATGACTCACACACTAGTCTTTGGTGGTAGAGGCCTTGTGTGGAGAATCCAACACCATTGTAGGGAGAGACTTGGTGACCTAGAGTGCACCTCATTGGAGCTTTGATATGGACTAGGCGTTGTGTGTTGACAACTAATACCAAGGTAAATATTGTTATGTCGGTAGGAACTTTCCCTTTTTATCCTTTGTTATTTCCTTATCATGTTTATAGATTTCATATATGCTTTGCTTTGTGACATTTACCACCTAGATTATTATGATTTATAGGCTAGTTGGTAGGATTGGCCCTATGTTAAAAAACTCTTTTTGAATTAAGGTAAGTAGGAGCATACTAAAAAAACCTATAATGCACATCATGCTAGAGCGTAGTTTATTATTTTTCTAGTGGTAGTTTTAATAGGGCATTGGAAAAGTCTGAATTAGACACCCAATTCATCACCTCTCTTGAGTCCTCATGGGACCTTTCAATTGGTACCAAAGTTGGTGCTCGCACCTTTCCATGGCTAGCCATTCAGTTGACATATTTGTGAAATTGACTCATTAGGAACCATTTGGCTTCACCTCTAAGCAAGCCATGAATTTGCGAGGAGGTGGGATGAATATTGAAAGGTTCCACACTTTGATGCCATGAATATGCCTTGTTGAGTGCTTATGGAGGCACACCATCAAGGGGCTTCATTTTTGCATGTCACTAGAATGGGAACAAAACCAAGGGAGAATATGACACAATTGTGAAATCAATCTTATTGTCTTATCCTAGATATATTGTATTCAACCGTGTCCTTGCTTGCATCAATGCACAATAGGTATGAAACTCTATCAATGATAACCATATGAAGTCATGAAGCTTGTGCAAAATGAAAAAATATCATGTTCTCATTGAAAATCAAAATGTCTTTAAACTAAGAGCATGAGAATGCACTTGATATGTTCTCATGCCTAAATGGTAAAATCAATGCTTTATTTAAAGTGCAATGTGATTATCTCTATTCTTCATGAGTAGAAACTTGATGCGAGGACACCAAATAAAGTCATCAAGAATAACATCACTCATAATCTTCTAACAATGAGCATAAAGAATCTTCTTTACTAACACCAAGCATCAAGAGCGGTCCACCACTATCAATTCCAAGATCAAGAACAAGCCAAGATGGCAAGAACTAGTCTCATGTGAAGAAGGTAGCTATGATGATGAAGAAACCTCTAGCTCCTTAGGTGAGGATGAGTGCCCAAGGGAAGTTGCTACCCTAAGTCATGGATACTGCTTACCATGTGCATGCACATTGGAAGATGTGATACTCAACTTATCTTACTCATAGTAGTGTTGGGATCAAGGGAAGTCCAAAACTTCCAAGGATGAAGTAAGAGGCTTTGTTGGCAATTCAAGAGTTATTGAGTGATGAAGATACACGCTTAAGTTCAAGTGACACATTAAGCACAAAATTTACCACCCACTCTTCTAAGCCAAGCCTCTTCACCAAGTCATCAACAATATATCTTATGACCATGGGGAAAAAAAGCAATGTAAGTGATGACTTCTTCGATGAATCAAGAGAACCTACTTTACATGCTCCATGAATAAAAGAGGCTTTTAAAGATACAAACTAAATAAATTAAGGCAAAGTAATTGAAGAACTCAATGCTACCTTTTGTCTCATTATGAGTCATTGCTTAGCAAACTCAATTTGGTAGACAAAGGTATTGTTGGATCAAATCAAAAACTAAGAACCTTAATGCAAATGGGCCTCTTTCTACATGGAACAACCTACATCTTGTTTAATTCCTATGTCTAAGTAGATGCCTCCACCTAATAAAAGTTCCTACTGATATAGTTCTTGTAGAAACTTGTGATGACTTTATTACGAAGGAGAATATGACAAGCTCATTCAGAAAGTGAGAGGCTCAGGAAGGAAGTGGCCAAGGGCAAGCATACCATGAAGGATGTCTTACATCCTCAAGATAACCATGAGAGCATGGTCAAGATGCTAGAGAGAGAGAGAGGAGATACTATGGTAGGCTTCAAGTGTCATCAATCCCTTTCAATGCAAGTAACTCAAGAATGACAATATGATAGATGAAAAGAAGCAAATGAATATAAATTCAATCATCAAAGCTACCATGGTCAACAAGAAGAACACACTAAAGAGCAACCACTACATTCTCAAGAAGGCCAACAATGACAAGATGCTTGTCATTAAGGTTGGTTGGAAGCATTGGGGATGGACAAAACCAATTTGAGTGCCCAAAGAAGTGATCAAGAATATGGACTACCCAAAAAAGGATTGTGTTCATGTTGATAATTTTTATGCTCAAATGGAATATTGATGCAACACTTCACTCGAGAGTATTCCAAGTATCATATTTATATCCTTAGGAAAAACATATGGCTAAGCAAATTGATTGATATGTTTTACATTGACTAAGTTTCGCACAATATTATCTTACAGCACAATATTATCTTCCAACTCTAGACATAGGCAACAATAATAGCAAAGGTAGTGTACATAATGCATGCAAGGGACGAGAAGGAAGCTATAAAATAAATAGTGCAGCTAGTAGGAGGACAATGAATGAGTACAATGGCTTGTTCGGTTCAGCTGAAACGTTATTTCAGCTTATAAGCCAATACTAATTTCTTCTCATAGAAAATCAGTTGTTTCTGTAATATTTTAGCTTATCAGCCGGCTTATAGGTCCTGCCAAAGAACCATAAGTTACTTTTATTACCAAGTACAATTCTTGTAGAGAATATAGCAATATAATAACTAAACCAAGAAGTAGTAAGGTAGAATTTGATAGCAATTTGGGTTACTGTCTAGGCACAAAAAAAGGGATGAGAAGGGTTGAGATAAATGGCAATTGAACCCTACACTTTAAGAACTAGCCCGAATGTGATAGAACGCATAGGATGGATAGGGCTGTCACCACCTACCAACTACCACAGTTTATACATGGGGCTAGCCACAAACACAAGTAAGTTATAGCCTAAATACCACATCCACACTATAAACTTAAATTACTAGTCTAACCCAGCTGGCTACAAAGAATTGATTAGAGGACTTTATAAAGAGTGGTGAACCCGAGCTGAGATAACCAATTATAAAACACTCCCCATTTATAATATCAATCATGTTACAAGTTGGTGATATATACCTGAGTACCACTCCGATCCTGCTCGTAATACAAACCGAGGGATTCATATGTATCATCTCCACTGGTCCTATATATTATAACCTGTAGAGATATGGCGTGAGTGAAGTCCATTTCTTTATTAGTGGTCATTTTTTGTGTTACGATCATAAAGGTCCTTTTTAAAATGTGGATTTGCATGTAACTGAGGTGCAAGTTTGACATTTCTTAGAAAAAATTACATACAGAAATTAATTTGGTTCCCATAGTTCCAAGATCGTTTTTCCTCATATATAGTTACAAGTTATGTCAATCCTTTCCGGCAAAAAAAGTTATGTCAATCCTAGTACATACTGTGGACCGGCGCATCTCTCAGCTGCAGGGCAGCAGGTGTAGCTGCAGGGCAGCAGGTTCACTATAAAGTATCAAGTCATCACGGTGCATGTGTTTTACTTCATATCTGCCATACACAATGAATTGTGAGCAACATGGATTCTTTAATGCATTCCCCTTCTGTATAGCATCCCATGCTCCAAGACTGCTAATCTGGGGCATCTGATCAGGATGCATCCAACCACCTTTCGTGAATGCTAGCTCAGTAGCCATTACTAGGCTTGCTGTTTTTGTGTATGGATGTAATGGCAGAAGTAGCTAGAACGGTTTGCCTCATGGGATGGACCGAGATGTTGACGATAACAAATATTTATCCTACCAATTTCTTTGCCGTGTAACTTTTCTGAAAAACAAAACACATCATGTTTGAAATGTCAGTCAACTTAAATAGGGATATAGTGGAATATATAACTAGATATTTTAATATGCAAAAATAATACATATGGAACCATATAAATAAAAGTAAGGAATACAGTATGTAATCGACCAGTAGTCATATGCACGAATACAATTTAATAACCTAGAATCATCGTAGAATCATGGCAACTAGTTGTATTCAAAATATTATCTCTTCTTTATCTCTACAGCTAAGAAAATTGTAACACCAACATTTACCTAGTGATACCAAGTCTCGATCCCTACTCATATTGCCACGTCTAATATGAATCATCCTCAACTTAGAGCTCACCCATCTGCATCCTACTTGGTTTCAATACAAATACTGTACCTGATCCATGTGTCCATGTCCGATTAGTGAGGTTCAGTCCAAAAAATCATGGCCCCAATGTAATGCATGGGCATATATCTGGTGAGTACAAAAATACTTATTACATTTTATCAAAAGAATTGCTTTGTAGTCTATTGCCTATTAGAAATACATATCTGTGTTGTACTGTACGAGTAATCGTATTTTGCACGTAATCATAGCCCATTTAGTTTTCCTATGAGTCATGCATGATCCATCCCCTAATGTATATAACAGCGTAAACTGCTGATGTAATCATAGACCATTTAGTTTTCTGATAACCTGAAAGATCTTCAGCTTAAACACTGACGGCGTCTTTCATTGAAGAGAATATTGTTAGGGAAGTTGGACAAGAAGTGCATTATAGAAGCTGGTAATCGGGGACAGGTTTGTGTTTGATGAGGGCTGTGAGAAGAGTGGTCTTTGGCAAACAGCCAAACAGCAGACAAGTTGGTGAGAGAGAGCGATGACATGTTGACACGTTATTACATAAGCATCTCACAGCCCTCTTGTCGTGTAAAACTAAACTAAAGGGACCTTTCATCCAAGCCCTAGAGACCATCGGCCAATGTGTGTACATATATATGTGTGTGCAAATACCCTGTGCTGGCCTTCTCTCTCACACACTCTCTCGTCTCTATCCTCTCTCTCTAAAGACACCCCAGCTTTTATTTGACTAGTCTGTAGATAATAGCCACATAGCCAGCCCAATCATACACAACTGCTCATCTCGCTCATCGAAGTTTTACTAGATATCCAAGTTCGTCAGCGAGGCATCGCCTTTCTTGCTCGTGGCAGAGAGATGGCATCCTCGTCGACGACGAATACATCAGATGGGGCCAAGTCATCATCTTGCCCGAGAGGCCACTGGCGGCCTGGGGAGGACGAGAAGCTGAAGCAGCTTGTCGAGAAGTATGGGCCGCAGAACTGGAACTCCATTGCCGAAAAGCTGGAGGGGAGATCAGGTTGGTTTAATTTGTTGGTTTCTTTGATCGTCTGTTTCATGTGCTTGTTCTCCTACCTCGCTTTGTTTCTGAAAGGAAATTAAAGAAGTTGCTCCACCATATATGCATGTAATTTTACTTCGTGCATGTGTTGATTTTGTGTCCTGAGATCATTCTTGGATCATATTATTTTGGTTTTGTTATTTTTCTCATACTTTTTAGAGGGATGAAGTTTGACTTGTTTATTTGTGCTATTTTGTGGGGCAAAGATTTGATATCATGCGTGTGTGTTAATTTGTGGGGAAATATTGTTCAAGCACATCAAGAAACCTAGGTAAATTAGTTTTTGTTCAAGCAGATGACTTGTGCGTAATCTTGTATGAGCTAGCTATATTTGTTTTTTTAATTAATTTGGGGAGGTTATTTTGTGGGGCAAAGATTTGATATCATGCGTGTGTGTGTGTGTTAATTTGTGGGGAAATACTTTTGTTCAGGCACATCGAGAAAGCTAGTTAAATTAGTTTTTGTTCAAGCAGATGACTTGTGCATAATCTTCTGTGAGCTAGCTATATATTACTTTTGTAATTAATTTGAGGACATAACCTAAAGATAAAAGAATAAAAAAAAAAGTTTGTGGTGGTGTGTGTAGCTCTGCGTTCTAGACATCATCTATAATCGAATAATATTTAATTAGACAAGGTGAAACAAGGGTAACGTTGATGGTAGAAATTTGATACTATTCGATTACAGATGATCTCTAGAACTAATTAAAAATCACACATGTTTTTATTTTGCTCAATATTGTCCAGTACCAAGCATCTTTATAGTTCCCCGCATCTAAATCAAAATTAGTCTCCAATTTCGTTTTTTTCCAAGATGGAATTTATATTTGTAGACGAGAAGAAGGAAAAGGTCGAGCATGTTGCTGTGAAACTCTACCTAAAAATACAAATTCAACATGCACGCACCGTTGGCTCATCTGACCCATGCACAACAAGTGCCAGTGTCAAGAGTGGATCACCTACTGGAAAACTCTCATGCCATGTTTGCAATTAAATCTGCAAGCAAACATCTTTCTGTGCCCTCTCTCTTTTAATCTTGTCCGTCTTTATTAACAACTAGATTATTAGATGGCTAATTTCAGATAATTTCCTCACATCCAGATTAAATTAATTATTATTCATCACACTAATTCGTGTGGAATTATTAATATTGCCAAGGCAAGAGCTGCCGGCTCCGGTGGTTCAACCAGCTGGACCCTCGGATCAACAAGCGGCCCTTCACAGAGGAGGAGGAAGAGCGGCTGCTCAACGCCCACCGCGTCCACGGCAACAAGTGGGCGCTCATCGCCCGCCACTTCCCCGGCCGCACCGACAACGCTGTCAAGAACCACTGGCACGTCGTCATGGCGCGGCGCAGCCGCGAGCGCTCCCGGCTCCTTGCCAGGGCCGCGAACTCGGCCTCCTCGCCGTCCACTGGTGGGTACCTCTTTGGCGCTGGCACGCCGGCGACGAGCTCGCTCTGCTTCGGTTTCTCCAAGCTAGGTGGCGGTGGCAGCGGCGGCCTGTTCAGGTCGCCGGCGGCTACACCTCCTGCTTCACTGTTCAAGAGCTTTGGCACAGCCACTGGCAGTAAGGGCTTGCTGGGGGCGAGTTTCGAGGCATCAGGACGGTACAGCTACAGCGGCAACCAGCCGACAGCACCTCTCTCCATCACCTTCTCCTCTCCAAGAGAAGCGCTAGGCATGGATATCGGCCACCATGGTCGCCATGAACATCACCAAAAGGATTATCACGCCAGCGACAGCGCCGATGAGCCACTGAAGAAGAAGGACGTGCCCTTCATTGATTTCCTCGGCGTCGGTGTGTCCTCGTAATTATAATAATAATATTGCATACTTGCATTCTTGAAATACCAATGGATGTTGATCAATCAAGTGTATTGATCGGTGTTTCTTTGTTATTAGGGCATCAGTAAAACTGCATGCAGTAGTAGTTGACAAGTAAAGCATGCATGCAGGGTTAGAGTTCATCATTGATAGTTACGGCGTTCTTCTTATGATCATGTGCTGATTCATCATCAATCAAATAAGGCTCCAGACACATGGCAGACACATGCATGGTTATTTTCTTAAAGTTACTATTTACTAGCCTTCCATCTTCTGTTGTCTTTCTTATGATGAGCTAGCTGGTCATCAGATCCATTGTGTTGGACTCTAGATTATTTGACATCTGATATTCAGATGGACTTTATACAAAACTAACTTCAGACTAAAGATGCATGGTACTGTCTATTGCTTCAGGTTTAATGTTCTTGCCAATAAATAGTATAACGCAAAATATATAGATTATATATCCATATGTTTAAATAGTGGCTTACTAAAAAATTATATTGTTTGCCACAGTAAAGATTAAGATAGTAATTTTTTATTGTTTGATTGAACAAGTTCTATTTTGAGGCTTACTATGGCTTCCACAAAATGTCTATTGCTGAAAAAGGAGAAACAATTTAGTCAGTTAGTCATGCTAAGTCATTGCTTTTCTTCAGAAGAAAAAATGTGCAAACCGAAACAAAGCATTCCACATAATTGTCCTTTATTACCTATATATATATATATATATATATATATATATATATTAATTACTTTCAGTGCATTTCAAATATATAGTGATATACTAGCTATCAAATTTGTGTTACATTTTTCTCTTGCGGGAAGACAGCGTACAGTTGCGTCAATCATTTGGCATGCAATGCAACCCCAAGAGACTTTTTCGTCTAACTCTAACCTCAGCTCCGGCTCAAATAATTATGCACTGTACCTACCTTCTGTTTGTTCTAGCTACCGATTCGAGTAAAAGTACAACTGACCAAACATCTATACAGCTGAGCGCTACCAATCTGGAGGATTATAATTGCGCTCTCTTAAATTCTTTGGCACTTATATATTTAGGTTGTTGCAACTCCTTGCCACTTTTAACACATATAGTAGCTACATGTCTTTGGTTCCCTGCAAGCAAAGAGAAAGCTACATTGGGCAACAAAACTGGATGTTTTATAAGTAACTAGACAGAGTGTTTAAAGATGTCGATTATAACATTGGTTATCGGATGTAGACATCATGATATAAGTGTATAACTGAATTTATAATTTGGTGAAAAACAATATGACATTGTTGAGATGTTAATTTGGCGTGTAACCTAGCGTGTAACCTAACCTTGCTTGCTTCTTTGTATGGCAAGCTTTGGTAACTATCTTCCTTGCAATGCAATTAAGGAGTGTGATGCTTTAGCTTTCAAAATATATGTTGTTTCAAAATATGTTTGAACTGGTCAAACGAAGATTGAGCTAGACAGCTAGTACATTTTGGTAGCAACGGTCTATGGCCTAATTTGATCCATGCCGCTATGAAAAATTAATTTGCAATTGAAATTAATTTTTGATAAAGAAAGCTTTTATTACTTTCGGAAGAGAAATAGTTTTGAAAAAAGAACTACTTTTGGCCGTTGCTTTTCAGTTTTCAACAAACAGACACAACCAACCACATACAAAGACCCATACCAGCCCAGTGCCATTCAACATTTTTTTGGAATTGTAATCACGCCACAATCTACATCGTCTAAGCGGCTCTATCCTCTATGTTCCCGTACCCCTATATGAGCCTTGATAGTTGATCCGAACACCCCATCTCTACTACTACATAATAACCAGCATCTATAGCCGATCAGTTCTAAAAATACAAAGCGGATGATTGTTGTTGAATGCCATACTAAATTTAAAGCACGTACAATCAAGTCCAGTTAATAAATTTAAAGCACGTACATCAAGTCCAGTTAAAAAAACCAATAAAATACAATATGAAGGATAAGAATCGAATATGAAAAATGATATGCACCACATAAGGAATCAAGCATACAAATATTCTGATTTACACAATTTGTTTGTAACTAGTACCAACACGGACGGTGACTGCCCGACACCGAGAACAGGCCAGGAGAGGACCAAGAGGGAGCCGCCACCGCCCCTGGCGGCCCCGTGGTCTGTCCTAGGGCAGGTGGAGGTGGGTGTGCGCCAAGGGCAGTTGCCCTGCGGCCGCCGCCACCACCGACAATCATTGCCACCTTCCTTTTACGTCGCTACCAAGTTGTCTTTTGTAGCAGAAGCTTCTGAATTATAGGGCCTATGTGCACCAGCCATTGCCTTAAAGGCCTCCGACGACTATGCATAGGAACCCGATAATTCCAATATTTCATCTAAGAGTCTCAGACAACCCCGAGATCATCCTGATTACATCAAGATCAAGGTTACAATAGGACAATATTATAACAACAGTTGTTTAAAAAATAACTTACATCAGAGCAAAAGCAGAAGATTAATAACCACACCAATCAAACGCCAAAGACAGCAGGTATTGGTGTCTATCTCCTAATCAGACAGGATCAAGCTATGGTGGAGATCAAAATTAGAGCTACTCTGCATACCTGTACTTCAGTGCTCATGGCGAAGGCAGCTGCTCTTGCGGTGGCCTCACAAATCACAAGCAAACTACAGTTAACAGGGGTCACCTTCCTCTCAGATAATGAGCAATTGGTCAATCTCATCAATGAGGATCAGCAGCCTGGTTCCCCTGATTGGCAAATCAGGCCATATACCCAATTGTTTTGCAACTACAAGATCTCCTCCACAAGCAGCTTATACAAAATTCACAGATCTTTAAATTCTTCAGTTGATTCTCTAGCCACCCAGGCTTTTCAAGAATCTTTTACTCAGGGATCTCCACATTTACTTTGCTCTTCGGAGCTTCATGCACCCCTGTGTAATTTCATACAGGCTATTCAACTTTTTAGCCTGAACAATGTATCAATATCCGCAGCTCTTTGCTGCTAATATATTGATGGTTCTTGTCAAAAAAACCATAGTTTACAAATCGGTGATTAATGATTACAACAAGATTTACTTTAAGCATCGAATAGGATAGCATTATTAACTTTAGAACATAGCACGCAATCTAGATTCACCTTGCCCAAAGGTGCACACACTTCGACCTACAGTCGGCTTCTGAACTTGCAACGGGGGTTGAACAAACCCTGAGTATTTGAAGGTATTTAGCAAGACTTATCCGACAAGAGGGGATATCAAGGATATCCTATTGTAGTAGGATTTCTAGGCCAAAAACCAAAGACTGATGTTTTGTCGAAAAGCTTACTAAGCCTTTGTTCTTACTTTGCAAGTTTTAGCTCAAGATTAAAATAATAAGCCTTTCATTAGCACCTAGTCTACATCATACACTTGTTACCAAAGCATTTGCATATCCAACTATCATGTTTTATAATTGAGCTACAATGTAGGTTAGTGGAACGAGTCTCCATAACCGAGGAGCAATGACGATTCAAACTGATTAAAAGTCTAGCTAGAATTTTTCGACCACACGACATACACAGGTCATGGACCTAATGTATATCAACCATTCACTTGGATCATCCATAACACGACCAAATCCACACCACCCGAGAGCTCAGTACTCCACTTCCCTACACCGTCCTATATGGTTTTTCTGCAGGGTAGGTACACGCTACTCCTGCTATCTCTCCACTCCCATTGGGCAATTATCCATTCGCTAATGGACTAGCCTACTCAGGCTTCCCGGAGTATGTGGCCAGTACTAAAAATCTCTCACTCACATAACAGGCCTACTCGAACAGTCCTTAACCGACACAGATAGGATGACTAGGCAAATCTGTCGGCCTCCACCAAAGACATTCCCATGTTCGTCTGGTCTCTAGTTATTGCCATTTTTTACAACCATCTACTCAGCACAACCCTGAGTAATGAGCCATCTCAAAATGTTGGGTGTTGGTGGTCCTAAACACACTACTACACAAAATCTTAACCACAACCTTTTAAAATAGGGCTTGAATATGGTTGGGCCCATGGGCCCGCCTTGGTTAATTGGGCCTGACCGAGGCTCGGCTAGCGGCCCAGCAACCGCCTTGGTTAATAACCGAGGTGATTGAGTTATAACAACCATCTCAGTTAATGTTTTAACCGAGGCTATTGCTCTTAACGAACCACCTCGTTAATTACTATTAACAGAGGTATTTTTTAAGTGACCACCATGGTTAATGTATTAATCGAAGCAGTTGTTGTAAACCAACCATCTCCGTTAATAGAAATTAACCGAGGTGGGTGTAGTTATAGTGCCCGCCTTGGTTAAGTCTGGGCTATATAACCAGCCCCTCTCCTTCTTCTTCCCCATGACCTCCATTTTCAGATTTTGAACTCCCAAAATCTAAAAATTAGTTATTTTCTAGGGGGGGTTTTGCCCTTAGATTTATTGAAGGGGAACACCGCAAAAGGTTAAATCTTACTCTCCTCCAGTTATTTTTCTCTCTTTTTCATGATTTTGGGGCTTCCTCTCTAGATCTAGATCTAGAGCTAAATGGAGAGAGAAAATAGATCTGCAACTTGTTTTTAAAAATCAAATTGATTGCCTCGGTTAATCTGTTGACTGAGGCGGATAGCTGTCCGCCTCGGTTAAGGTCACGATTAACCGTGACCTTATGTTCGGGGCATTCCATTGGAATGCCTACCTCGGTTAAGCACTTTTGCTCGCCTCTATTAAGTTTTCTATAGTAGTGACACCTTATTTTATATCATCAACCATACCCAATTTGTTCATATAAATAACATAAACCATAGTCATAGGGTTATTTCTAACCATTTCCATAAGTTGTGATGACTATATGAGTACAGGTATAAGGTGGCTACATACATGGTAAAATCACTTTATTCTATGCTTGTTTTGACTGCACCATGTCATAGAGCTCGTCGAGATACATGAAATCAAGTTTTGGTTCACCCAATTCAGAATCTAGATGACAAAGTTATGCCTTTCAGAAGATTACAAGACGAATAAAAGCCCTAGTATGGTTTTGGCTAATTGATGAAACCTTGGACTAATCCATTTGATAAGCATGTGTGTAGCCTTAACATGGATGGTCCACTCAAGATGGAGCAAGGTGATGGATGGAGATGACCACAAGTGCTCCAAGTGAGAAAGAGAAGATGAAATGGTGGCAAATGGGCTCAAGGCAAAGGTATAAGCTATAGGGCCATTTGCTTTTGGTACTCAAGACACCATAGAGGGTGTGAGTATATTTAGGATAGATAACCATACTATTAAGAGGAGTAATCATGTGTCGAAAGCGGTTATCAAAGTGCCACTAGGTGTTTGACTTCATGCATTGCATTAGAACCTAGTGTGCTAACCTAACTCTTGCAAAATTCATTTGAAAAATGCTAACACACGTGCACAAGTGGTGAGACACTTTGTTGTTGGCACATGAGAGCAAGGGTAGATGGAGTTTGGGTGTAAACCCCTCTCGCCAAGCTTGCGAGGCGTGACTTGGCGATTTTTTCGGAGTGAATAGAACCCTTACAGGGGCATCGGACGCTGAGTCCAGCGGCATCAGACGCGTCCTATGACCCTGTGATGTTGGCGTGTGCACAATATGTGCATCTATGTGTCCGATGCCATTTCTTCTGCGCGTTCGGTCCAAAGCTTTTCGGTTGTTAGAACGCGTGTGGAAAGCTCATCTGACGCTAGGGCGTCCGATGCCACCCCGTTGGACATGTCCGATGGGTGTGTGTCGGTTTTGGGACCTCTCTGTGTTGCATCAGGTGAGTCGGCCAGCATCCGGTGTTCTTCATCTTACGCAGGCAGCTTGTGCGGGTGACTTAGAGAATCAGACACATCCAGTGCCACCCATCTGAGCATCCGACGCTTCCTCAGTGCGCGGGTAACGGTAAAATTCAAATGAGGACACGTCGCGACAATCCAGTGCTTGGGGGCAGGCGTCGGACGTGTCCGATGCTTGGCATCTGAGCGTCCGATGGCCCTGAGTCAACCCCACTTAGAACATAACGGTTCACTTGTTTGTGTGGGGGATATATAAGCTTGTTGGCCGGATTGGGGAGTAACTCTTGCACATTTTGATCATTCTTGAGCACCCTAGAGCTGAGCCAACCTCCTCCCTCTCATCTTGCTTAATTGCTTGCATCCAAAGAGAGATTGGGAGGGATTCTAGTGCATTGCTTGTGAGTTCTTGCATCTAGTGGCACTAGTGATCGTTCTCGCTGTGTGATTGCTCATTCTCTTGGTGGTTGCACCACCTAGACGGTTAGAGCAGCGAGGAGAAGGTGTGAGCAAGCCCGGTGATTGTTCTTAGCCACACCGACAAGTTGTGAGGGGTTCTTGGCCTTTCCCCGCGGAGATTGCAAAAGGTACTCTAGTGGAATGTGCGTGTCATTCAACTCCTAGCCTTGGTAGGTTCTTGTGGTGCCTTTGAGAGGCTCGATGTGTAATACCGATTAGCCACTGAACCATGTGGTCAAGTGGGATACAATGAGGATGTAGCGTGTTGGCAAGCATATGAACCTCAGGGATAAATCATTGTCTTGGCCTTCTTGTGGTTGATCCATCGAGATCACTTGCTCTCTATTGAATTGATTGGATCATCAACCGGATTTCTATTGATTGAATCAAGACGGTGATTGGCTACATCCACAAGGCTTGGTTTGCATACATCAATCCCCTCTTTACGTTGTGCAAATAGCATATTAGGGTGTGTAGAGTAATTTGATTGCTAAGGTCATTACTATTAGTGTGCTCTAGTGTATTAGGTTGCTAGTTGATTGGTTAGAAGGATTGCAAACCCCCCTCTCTTGTAGGCTAGCGCAAAATTTGCTTGAGCGCCATTTTTATTTCTAACCGGTTCATCTAGTGTAATTGTAGAAATTTTAATTAGGCTATTCACCCCCTCTAGCCAATTGGACCTTTCAATGAACCGGGCTAGAAATAGACCAAGGGGACATTGGGTGACCTGGCTTCAAGTCGGCCGACCTGGACATGTGTCCAATGGCCCCCAAACTAGGTCAATAGCCCCTACACTAGATCGAGAACCCATGGGATATCATGTTCATGGCACTAGACTAAGTGTAGATTAGTAGATGCCATCCTAAGGCTAGGCAGTCCGAACCGGCTTCGTCCACTTCACTAATTTGTGCCACACTCAACAAACACACTCTGGAGGCATCCCGCACGTTGACCAAATGAAGGATCATCATCAAGGGTAGAGACGGTGTCCATGTGGCCTCTCATGGATCCATGGGCCCACAATAGAGGCAAACGAACTTCAAACGTGAAAAAGTTTCATATCCAGGCAAAGGAGGACCATGGATCATCAAACTGACTAAAAACCGATGGTAGAGGGGCCAGTGGGCCATCGGCTGACCTCCCCCTAGGCCGGCCGATGCCCAAAGTCCTCCAAATCACCTTGGATAAGGTCGGTTGGGATCCAACCACCATCAAAGTGCATCCAGGTTGTTTGCTGCATCAGTTGGTAGAGATGGATGATTGGTTGATGCCCAAGGTAGGTCGACCGATGTCGCTGACCTGCCAACCAACGTCCCACACTGCCTACAACTACCTCTCATGCTCCTAGGGGCTATAAATAGTGGTGTCAAGATCAGTTGTAAACTTCTCATTCATATCTAGTAGAATAGTCCCAAGGCAAAGCTTTGTAGTTCTACCACTTGAAAGTAGAAGATAGGGAGAGAGTGAGGCAAAACTTTGGGAGGAACTAGGGTTGTAGGCATCTTCCCCACTTGTGGCTCGGTGGATAAGCTCTTCTTCAAGTGAAGTCTGCCTTCCTCTATGGTAACTCTATTCTCTTGCATTAATTAAGTATTACTTTATATTGCTATTGTTTACTAGTTCACTGCTTGGTTAGAGTGCTTTGATCTTGATCCAGGATTAGAGTAGTTAAAAGCCCTAGTTTGGTTTTAGCTAATTGATGAAACCTAGGACTAACCCTATTGCTAAGTGTGTAGCATTAGAGAAAAGGGGAGGTCCAAGCCAAGTGGTGGAGTGGAGATCAAGGTGATGGTGGAGACCAAAGATGATCAAGTGCCACCCCTGGAGATGAAGGACCAAGAGGAGTGGAATGGAAAGCTAGAGGCAAAGGTATATGCTAGGGCATTTCCATTTCGCCGGCCGTAGGCGAGTAGAGAAGTTGACGGCCAGGTTTAGAATCGATAACCATACTATTAAGAGGGGCGATGTCGCGCAATATCGGTTATCTATATGCCACTAGGTGAGCAATGACTTTGCATGTGCATTAGGGACCTAGTGAGTTAGCAATCTCTTGCAAAATTCATTTGAAAATGCTAACACACGTGCTCAAGTGGTGAGACACTTTTGTGTTGGCACATGAGGGCAGGAGTTGATGGGGTTTGGGTGTAAACCCCTCCCGCCGAGCTCGCGAGGCGGGACTCGAAGGTTTTCGAACGAAAAAAGTCACTCTGAGGTGACCAGACGCTGTTCTGGTAGGGACCGGACATGTCCGGTCAAGTGTTGGCGTCCGGTGCGTTTTCCAGGGTGACCGGACTCTGGCAACCGGACAGTCCGGTGCCAAGGTTTGGTTGCGGCCGAGTCGAGCAGAGTGTGGACCGGACGCTGGGCGCAGTCCGGTCAGTGGCGCCGGATGCGTCCGGTCAAGAAAAATCATTTCTGGACCTCTCTAGTGGGTGACCGGACTCACATTGTGCGAGCATCGGGTGAAACAGCGGACGCGTCCGGTCATCCCAACATCAGAGTCCGGTCAGTGCTGGTTTGCTGGTTTATTGTGTGTAACGGCTAGGTGTTCTTGTGGTGCCTATATAAGTGTTTTGGCTAGCTCTAGGGGTCTCTCCTGGCACTTTGACATACTTGACATCCCTTAGAGCTAAGCAAACCAACTCCCTTACTTTGCATGCCTCTTGATTGATCTAGAGAATGATTGGGAGAGTTCCTAGTGCATTTGCCTTGTGATTGAGCATCTAATGGTACTAGTGAGCGTTCTTGCTGCGATTGAGCTTATTTCTCTTGGTGGTTGCCACCACCTAGATGGTTGGTGTAGCAAGCCGGAGTTAAGCAAGCTTGGAGATTGTTCTTGGCCACTCCGGAGGTAATTATGAGGGGTTCTTGATCTTGTCCCCGTGGGAGATCACAAAAGGTACTCTAGTGGAATGCTCATGACTTGTGTTGCCCTCATCTTGTGGTGATTCTTGCGGTACCCGTTGGAGGCTTGGTGTGGTGCCAATTAGCCACCGAATCCCAAGTGAGTGTGCCATCACAACAAGGAGTAGCGTGTTGGCAAGCACGTGAACCTCGGTAAAAAAATCCAGTGTTCATTTAGGATTGATCTATCAAGATCATATTTGGATTTCTCATTGATTGATTGGATCATCACCATAGATATTCATTGTTGATCAAGAAGGTGATTGGAACAACATCTCGAAGGCACGGTTTGCATTCCTCGGTTCCTTTCCTCGCGATTACCCTTGAGCAAAGTAGCATATTTGGTTGTGTAGAATAGTTTGATTCTAAAGACATTATTCTTACTGTGCCTAGTGTATTAGGATTACTAGAATTGGATAGGTTGGCTTGCAACCCCCTCTAGGCTAGTGCAACACTTGCTTTGCTATTTAATTTACTAACCGGTTTGTTTAGTGCTTTGTAGAAATTTTATTAGGCTATTCACCCCCCCTCTAGCCATTTAGGACCTTTTAATAGTAAGTTTATAGATTAAGAATAGTGCTTAGGCTATGTCTTCCCTATGATTACAGCTAGGCCACCAGGTAGTTGTGGTAGGTGGTAGGTGGTGACAGCCGTATCCATCTTTTGTATTCCACCATGTTAGGTTTAGTTATTAAAACATAGGTGCTTGGTACCTAATCAACTAGTAGGGTTACTGTTGGTATTTTTAATGCACATAGAAATAATCATAGAGAAAGATCCGCAAGCTCATGGATACCGTTGTAGCTTTCACCCGAGGTTTTTATATATCGTACCCATAGGGAAATGTGTGAGACTAACTTCAATCTAACTCAACTAAAGAGATGATAACCATATAGCGGTAACTAAATGAAGCGATAACTAGGTTGGTTTATGATAACTTAGAATAGCAACAAGGTTAGGATAAATACGAGCATAGAGAGAATAACTAAGGGTCCTCTTCCTCTAACTTTGGGTAAACTATGTCTTCTACTGATCAACATCGGGATATTAATTAGAGCAGGTTGAGTACAGGAACCTCACCAATCAATATATATATATATATATATATATATATATATATATCTTACTCGACAACCTTGTCTTACCAAACCTATTAACGGGAGGTGGACTACAAGGACTCAATAGGTCTGTCACACCTACGATCTACCACTGATCCAGAAGATTAGGGGGCCTTCATGATTAACCATAGACTAAGCTCTATGCCTACACTATGATTAATACTCTACTCCCGCTAGAACAGAATAAAGTACTAAAGAGTACAAAACCGATGAATAATATAAACAAAGTAAACTTAGATTAGAAGATGATTACAAAAATCCGAGGACAAACTCATAAGGAACTGAATAATATAAACAAAGTAAACTTAGACTAGAAGATGATTATGCATAATACTAGATCTATGAAGAACTAATCTTGAAGAGGAGGTAGATCCATTCAATGGGACCCCTCTATCCTAACCGAATATGAATTAGGGTTTTAGGAAGCCTCACTCTCTATCTTCTCCTTATATAGCTCGGTGGGATGCGTATGGGCCCTTGGATCAAACCGACTTCATGTACAGCCAAGATGAACCCTAGGAGGCGATGGAAGAAGCTTTTGGAAGGGCATAGAGGGTCCCCTCGGGGCCCCCGACACTAACCCCCTAGGGCTTCATCGTTGCCCTCGTGACTTCATCGTGGTTCGTCTAGATCCCAATGGCGTATGTTTAACCATGAGATAATTTCGCTAATTTGTTTGATAATTAAGTCTTTCTTCATAGTTTTCTAGAATGATCTCTGGAAAATATAAAATCACCAAAACTCGGGAATTGTCAGCTAAAACCCCTGTCTTGCTACTGGTGATCTCTTTTATGCATTTAGTTGACGGTGTAAAATTGGTACTTAACAACCATCAACAGTTAGTTTAGGACCAATACACCCTGAAGTAAACAATTGTAGTAAAGTCTTCCATTGTCTTTGAAACGACCCAATTTTCCATGAAGAGAAAATCCACACAGTAGAAGTGTAACATGACCATTCAAATCATATTACCCATATTTCAGTCAATAATCAAATCCATACAATGATAATAGAGTACAAATCGAAAGGTTTATGATAACTTATTATAACGCCAATAGGCGCGAATCATGGAGAATCATCAACTGGAATAGCTGGGGGTGTGGAAGCAACTTCTATCCAACGACTTGAGCGTAGCGACGAAACCCTTAACCATTATACTCTTCAAAGTTGTATGCCTCCTCAGAACCTGCGTGCCAAAGTATCAGTACGATATGTACTAGCCACATTTCCACCCTATGCTTTGCTATGCTTTGTGGAACTGGATGAAATATGGCTATAGCAAGAGGACCTATATTTGGCTATAGTTTCCTATGCAGTAGTTATCATAATAATAAATATATAGTTCAAGTTTTAACACCACATCCACACACCATCATCCATCCACCCATTACCACCCATCCACCTCATCCACCACATCTCATCTCACTCATGTCGAGAGGCCAACTCCCACTCGGCCTGCCTCAATGGTCCATGACCGGCTCTATCTCACAACATAGGGGGAGAAAAGAAGGACTCATCTCTCTATTCCAGCCAGCACGGTCACTAGGAAAGGTCCATAGCCGACGAGTCGGCGTATGTATCGATCGATCAACCATAACACTCGGTAGAGGTTTCACATACCCACAAGATCACCATCCTTGGCACCACCATACCTAGGCTAATTCCGGCTGCTTGCATGCATAGAACGATGCCATCCTACCTCTCAGCCCTGAAACACCCCAAGTCTAGTCTGGAATGGCTGATACTGTGAGACATAGAACTGGGCCCCCAAATGGCTACTATGTTGTCTCGGAAGGGTGTGAGTCCATCATGCCCGTACCTTCTACACTCTTTCGCTTGATAGTAATGGCACCGCTCTACCATGTAGTCTAACTGTCTCGTACCATATAGAGCAAGTGGGATGTGAGTCCCGGTGGGTCCGAGTACTAGTAAGTCCTTAGGGTTGACCAAGCTAGGGTGTCTTCATCCGGTTTACCATTTTACGTGCCACCTCAACACCTCGATCCCGGGTTCCACCCCTCAGAGGCTCACACCTAGAAACCCCCGACTCTATTACCCGCCATAGGTATCGCTTATCCGGATGCCTAGGTAGCATCGCATGGCAAGACTCGCCCTCGGCTCGTCGTATACCCCAGCTCGGTCGACACAACCCTCACCCTCCACACACCTAGACACATGAAGCACGCTCACCATCCACCAAGCTCAGGTTTGGCACCACGTGCCTTAGTTATATATATCCGTTTCCACCACGCATCACATCAAGATATAAAGCGTAGTAGAGTCATAATAGCAATTAATGATAGCAAGCATGTGTCTAGCCTAATAGCGGGTGAGCAGGGGCGAGGTTGCATCAAGATAATGGGTATCAAGAAATAACTACCATGCATCCTAAACATGTGATATCAACAGTAATTAAAGCACTAGCAATACTACTCATTAGCCATGCGTAATGGGATCTACGAAAAATGGGTGGAATGTGGCACCTTCAAAGTAGTCACCTCCCAATTCCTTGTTGTAGTCACGATCGTACTCGGTCCTTTCCTCCTCCGACCCTGAAACGGCATAGATACGGTCGTATTAGCGACGCCTATAGATAGCACAAAGAACAACTGAATAACAAAAAGATCGAAATGCACTCAATCATAGGCTCATTGTGTAGAGCTTGATTTTAGATGAATTTAGAAATTTGGTTCACCAAAATTGGAGCTCGTATGAATTAGTTATGATTTTTTGAAGTTTATTCATATTCTAAAAAAGGAAAGGGCCAAAATTACCAGGGAGTGATACGTGTCAAGCTCTGGGTGGTCAACAGTGCAGGGCTGACGTCAGCAAGACGTCAGCGTGACGTCATCAGAGGGTCCTTAGTGGGCCTAGATGGGCCTGGCGGGCTGGGCTTGGGCCGGGCCGGCCCGCAACGTGTCGTCACATGGTCGCGCCGCGTCACTAGCTGGATTCTGGCCCAGGCCCAAGTGTTGCAGCCCAGCACGGTGGACCATGTGTTGGTGGTCCATGGATTACTGACACGGTGCACGGTGAACCGAGCCTATGCGTCTCCTCTCTTCCTTTGGCTCATGTACACCAGGTGCGCGCACCTTCTCTCCTCTTCCCTATCTCACTGTCTTGCCGTGGCGAGGCGTTCACCGGCAGCGAGCTCACGCGTACGGCACCTCCGGGGATTCCCGGCCTCATCTAGCGAGCGCGGCGGCACCGCAGGTCTCCGGTGAGTTCGGCGGGACAGGTTGCGGCAGCTGCGGTGCTCTAGGGAGGGCTAGCCACGGCGGCGGCTCTCCGCCGTGACGGCGTGCCACGGCGACAAAGTTGGGGGCCTCTGCGGTCTCGATTGGAAAGGCAGATGTTCAATTAGGATCACGGGGTGGCTATAGGACTCGTCAAGGTCGACCTAAGGCACGGTGGTGTCCTTTGTGCAGTGACAGCGGCGGCGGAGCTCCGGGGACATGGTGTTACCGTGGTTGGGTCACGGGAGTGGGGCTCGGGCTGCATCTGACCCTTGGCTTGACTTGGCAGGTTAGGGCGGAGCTCGACGACTCTCCCACGTGATGCGAGGTGGTCGGCGTTCGGCGGTGTAAGCACGACACGGCGGCACTCGGCAGAAGTCCGGTGAATTGGCGGCTACGGTGGTAGGGGTCCTTGGGTCGAGTAACGCCTCGGCGGGCTTGGCGGCTGGTCTCAGGAGGGCTCGCTGATGCTCCATGACTCATCCATGCAGCGCGAGGTGGCCTGGTTTGGTGGGAACGGTGGCAGCACGACGGTGTACGGCGGCGACGTGGCCGCGCTCTCGGACGCGGCCGCGACGGCGTGGTTTGACTCTAGGTGGCTCGGCTAGGGCTTCTTCAGGTGCAGGTGTGCGCGCGGCGTGTGCCACAGCAAGACAGACATGGTCCCGTGGTCGCTGGTCCTCTTCAAGGTCTCACGGTCATGGAACAGCAGCTCGCCGCGGCGTGGTGGGTCCGCGGCGGCGACAGGGTGGTCGGTCCTTCACCGGCGCCATCGGCACCGGCTCCGTTGGGCTGGGGCTGGTCTCATGTCGTGTGCGAGCGTGCGGGTGGTGTCTAGAGCCGGTGCGGGCTCGCGCCTTCACGATCCGGTGATGGAGCGCCATGGCCAGAGGAGGTCCAAGGTTGGCAAAGGGGATGGCGGCTCTTACTGTGGTGCCGACGAAGATAGGGTAGCGGCGCAGGGAGAGCTGGTGCTGTGCCGAGTCGAAGCCATGCCGTGTAGCTCCGCGTCGTCGTTGTAGGCGCTCGGCGTTGTCTCCTTCCAGTCTGGCGGCGCCAGCGAACTCCGGCGGTCCTCCGGCGTCTCCCCCTCCCCTTCTCCTCCCTTTTTCTCCCTTTCTCTCGATGCGATGAGGCTTGGCGATCGCCACCGAGCGGCGGCACGGTGTTTAGGGAGCCCTAGGGGCGCTAGTGCTGGCCTTTTTATAGGAGGGCAGCTTGCTATGGCGCGGTAAACAGTGATGGCAGCGCCCACGCGATCAAGCGGCTAGGAGTTGGCGCGGTAGTTGCCGTCGGGCTCGGGCGGGTCCCAATTGGCAGTGGGCGCTGCCAATTTCGCTTGGTGGCCAAGGCATCGAGGGCAGCAAGAGGACGG
Organism: Chrysopogon serrulatus; assembly: GCA_015844335.1. Classification (NCBI taxonomy): domain Eukaryota; kingdom Viridiplantae; phylum Streptophyta; class Magnoliopsida; order Poales; family Poaceae; genus Chrysopogon; species Chrysopogon serrulatus. The sequence goes on along the minus strand of JADLZL010002450.1, from coordinate 68,321 downwards.
GGCACGGCAGCAGCATGGGCGACGTGCGTGCGTGCGTGGGTGAGAGGGGGAGGCCACGCGAGTTGCCTGACCCATGGGTCCCGCATGGCGGTGAGGCAGCTGTGGGGCTGGGCGGTTGGCGTGGATGACCAGCATGGCGCTCCCATTGCGCTGGCTCCGTTCGTCGTCTTGCGGGGGCGGCAGTGCCCGGAGGAAGAAGATGAGCAGGGAAAGGCGCTGACGGGCGGGCCCTGCTTGGCAGCGTGTGCGGTGTTGGCGGCTTTAGTGGGGGCGTGTTCCAGTGCGGCGGGTGATGGCTGCAGCAGGCTTGTGGGCCGGCCCAGTGGCTCGCGCGCGGGGAGGAAAAGAGGGGAAAGATGGAGTAGGCCAGCTAGGCCGGTTGGGCTGCATGGGCTACTTAGCTCTTCTCCTTTCTCTTCTAATTTCTATGCTTTTCTATTTAGGTTTCCCTCCTTAATTAATGTAACCATGATTAGCAAGGGTGGTTAGTAGTTAGTTAATCTGGTGGGTCCTACAGGATTCATTTCATGGCTTTAGGAATATTTCCCATGTATTGTGATTTATTAGGTAGTAGTATATTATTATTATGACCTCATTGGTGTAGGTTTTTTATATTTGTAGGTTTAATTACATTAAATAATTACTAGTTCTTCATTAATTATTTTTAGAAGTTTGATTCATCACAAAAATCCAATGAGATCCAAATCACACATGGTTTGTCAAGATGTAATTGTACCAATACTTATATTTATAGGAATAAAAGCAAGATTCATTTACATGTAATAATAGTAAACATGGAATAGGTTGGCATGCATTTGATAATGGAAAGTCGTATTTGGGTTCCTTTTGGTGCAAGCTAGGGTTGGTTATACTAATTGACACTCAACATCACATGGCTATGTGAGAAAAATTTTGTAGTCGTGATTTTTGTGTTGTGTAAAATTTCGGGTTGTTATAGTACTACCCCCTCATCAGGTCTCGTCCCTGAGATTAAAGCGTGAGGTACTTTCCAAAAGGGTGGGGTTGTCGTGCTCGATGATCGAATTCTTTTACATACATGCTATCCCTAAACATTCTACCTTAGAACTGTTAAAGAACTATCGCTTTAATGCCATAATCCAGAACATACCATACTCCTCATTCGGTGTAGCGCGCGCATCCCTAGAGTTCAGGTGGGTGAGGCGTCCCCGAGTAGCTGATCCCTTGTGTTGTGACTTCTGTGGTGCAGGGGTAGCGTAGTTCTGTGGTGCAGGGGTAGCGAGCTTTTGTGGGCAGTAGGCGGCCTTGTGACTAGGTTGGCCACAATTGTAGCATGTGATTGGTACACTGCCTGAAGGTGTGGGCGTAGGGGCCTTCCAGTGGTTAGTACTTGGTGGCTGTTGGGTCTGTGTGGGATGCTCGTATGAGTTGTGTGGCTGGGTAGAGTGATCCCTGTTGTAACGATCGGAAGCAGAGCGAGAGTGGCTGGTGTGGTAGGATCCACCATTCTTGCTTGAGCCAGGAGCAGTATCCTTGATGTAGCGGGTACGGCCTGCTGAAGGTGTCTCACTGTGGTACCTCTTGTGCTCAGAGCTGCGGAATGATCCTTCATACTTGTGCTTTCTCTCCCTATACTCTTCGCCGACTTCCTTGCGATCCTTCTCTATCTGGATGCAGCGGTCGATCATGTCACGCAGTGTGTGGCTTTTGGTGCCTCCTAGATTCATCTTGATGCGGGAGTCTAGCCCCTTCCTGTAGTAGTAGAGCTTCTCTTTCTCAGAGGTCCTGATAGAAGTGGGTGCATAGCGTAGGAGGTTGGTGAAGCGGGTGGTGTATTCACAGACACTGTCTCTCTCCATCTCGATGTTGCGAAACTCCTCAGCTTTAGCTTCCAATACTCCCTCTAGAATGTGGTACTCAGTGAAGGCTTCTACGAATTCATCCCAGGAGATGTTGGCGGGGTCCTCGTGTGCGTCACTGTAGGTATCCCACCAGGCACGAGCAGCACCGGTGAGCTGATGTGAAGCGGCAGCGACACACTCTTCATCAGTGATGCAAGTGGTCATATCCAGCTTCTTTTCCATTTCTTTGAGCCAATCACTAGCAGCGAGTGGGTTAGGGTCAGAGCCATCATAAGTGGGTGGCCTGAGCTTCATGAATCCCTCAATTTTCCACTGAGAGTCATTGTAGTGACCTCCATGGTGGCGATTTGCTCCTTCCACGAGCGATGCCAGAAGTTGAGTCTGTTGGGCCATCACCTCGGCAAGCGTAGGCGGCGGAGGTGGTGGCGGGGGTGGTGCTCCTCCTCCAGGTGTAGCAACAGGGATTTCATGGACGATAGGGATCTCATTGGTACGTGGGGCCTATTCACGGACGTCTTCAACTTCCTGGTCGTGGGGAACGTGTACGGTGCGTCCCCGTCCACGACCACGACCGCGCCCTCGACCACGGTTGCGATTGGCTCCATGCTCCATGGCTGGTTCAGGGGATGGGGGTGGCCTTCAGGTGAGCAGAACATCGTGAAGACATCCGCGTCTGTTGGTATAAATTAACTGCACTCCATTAAATAGATTTAAGTAGGATTATCCGCAAGCGCACAGATATCATACCAGTGTCACATTTTACCCGGAGGTTTTAAATATCGTATCCACAGGGAACAGTTGTGATGATGACAAAGTATATAGACTTAACCCTACAATTAGGCTAGATCATATCAAGAAAGAGGAAATAGCTATTGCACTCTAGTTCTAATAACCGCTAAGCTTTGTATAATATCGTCTTATTGGGCAAGTAACTCGAATAGGAGAAGAAACAGAATAATCTCCTACCAAGCACCTATAAGCCTATCAGTCCTATCAACGGGAAGTGGACTACAGAGGATTCAACGCAGCTATAAAGTCACCTGCGCGAGCTACCACTATCCGGCTAATCAGGGGACATCCACAAGTAAACCTAGCCTAGGCACCACGCCTACACTACGAAATACTACTTCAACCAAGTAATGACCAAGATCAAAGCACTCAATATGAGATGTGAACCAAAGAACAAATAAGAACAAGTTGCTTACTTGAATCGGAATGGCGAATACAAAAGTACCTCAGAACGCAGCTCCGGGCGAGGGAGTTAAATCCAGAAGAATACAGCCACGAAGAAGCACCGACATGTCGGAACTCCTCCAAAGTCTCTACTCCTCTACTCAATCTCTCTAATCTCTAAACAAGACTAGATCTAGAAGAACTAGTCTCTCCTAATTGCTACATCTAGATGAACTAGAACTAGATGAACTAGAACTAGATCAACTAGAGGGACCCTAACCCTAATTATGTAGAGAATATGAAGCACCGGGGTGTAGAATGCCTCTAGGAGGGAGCCTTGGGCGTCATTATATAGGCCGAGGTGGAGTAGGGGGCAAGGAACCGCCACGTCATCGATCCGCGTCTTCATCTTGTGTGCACCGTCGGATCAAACCGACTTTAGATCGACGTAGGGATGCGTTGCTTGGCTTCCAAGGATGCGTGGGAGGAAGACTCCGTAAGAAGGCGGCCAGGGATGACCTAGGGGCGCCGACCGCCCCAGGGGGGGGCCGGCCGGCCCCACCTCCGCTCTCCTCTCAGGGTCCCGCCGCTTCGGTGTCTTCTAGACCCTTCCTGAGCATGATGACAATGTTTTCCGTCGCGGATAAGTTTCGTGGTAATTATGCACTATAATCCTCTCTTTTATGCTTTTCTAGAATAATCCCTAAAAAATATAGAATATACAAAACTCGTGGAAATTGTCAGTTAAAACCCTAGACTAGTGTGTATTTATGTGCCTTTTCATGTCTAAAGTTCTAATAAATATTGACGTTATCCACCGTCAACAGCGTCATAGCCATAAAAGTGTTTTAGTGCACGTGACATGGATTATAGTAACTTCATTTCAATAGTAATTAAATCAATTTAAATCATTTTTCTATCCTACACTTAATCAAAGAAGCAATTAAAACCCATAAAGACGCATTAAGAACCGATTCACTCATTACATGGGTTGGTTACACTATGATACCCCTAGCAGCTATGCTAGGGGACTTGCGAAGGTCATACTACGCGTACAGAGATAACGTCTTACCAAGTCTAGATTCTTCTCTAGAAGGGTTCAACATAGCTTAAGATAGGTCACAACTAAGGTCTTTGCAAGGTTCTTTTGCCCTAGATCTCATTCGGGGAGGTATCCTATGAAGGTTCATGGCTGTCTGTAGCTCCAACCTTGTTGTTTTGCCTAGTATAGGTGGCCCATGTACCTACAGGTTTCAGCTGGCTCCTAAGTTGGCTAGCTCCTCGATGGGTGTAGACGGGCACTTAAATTGCAGCAGAGAGGGTCTTATTTGAATATTCCTTTACAAAGCAGGTCTTAGGGGCAAAGTCTGAAAGTTAGTCCTATAGGCCACCTATATTTCTAAGGTGTTGCAATATTCTAAGAAGCAGTGGTTAGCAAATTGGTTAATAGTAGTGTCGGTGTTTGACCACCGATAGCCTGCCATGGGGTTCCCGTAGCAGTTGATTCGGATCTCGACAAACAACTAGGACTCGGCGGTTTCACGCAAGAGACACACGGTTTATCCTGGTTCGAGCCCTCGTCGTCGAGTAAAAGCTCTACTCCAGTCGGCCTTGGCCTTTGCGTTGGATTGATGTGTGATCGTGTATCGTTAAAATGCTGTTACAAAAAAGAGGGTGCTCTGGCTCCTTTTTATAAGAGGAAAAGAGCCAGAGCTATGGTTTCTAATCCTAGTTGGATCCATAGGAAGTGTTCTGTTCCGATTACAGAGGTTACTTTCTATTTGCCTAACTAGGATGATCCGTGTTTTATTCAGATCCGTCCTTTTTGCTCTTGTCCTGACGGGATCCGCGCTGGTGAGTAGCCGTCTATGTCCCGTATCGACAAGCCCCCGAGCATTTCGAAGTAGAACTCGGGGAGCACCTTGCTAAGAATCGTTCCCTTTCGTGCGCCGTAGGTGCACTCATTGAGTGTAGCCCCCGAGCCTCTTGCTACTTATTTATAAGTAGCTGGAGGATCTTGAGAAAAAAGAAAAAGTTGAGGGTGTATGCCCCTGTAGCCCCCCGAGCCTTCGTGCGAGTTGTTTTTGTTAGAAAAGAAGTCGGGGCGATGGCTTTTTGTTGACGTGCGCCCATAGGCGCACTCATTGAGTGTAGCCCCGAGCCTCTTGCTTTTTTGGAACAAAGAGCTGGAGGGTCCGGAGTAGCATGTTGGCTTTGAAATTTTAGCCCCGAGCTTGAATTCTTTTCCTCAAAAGTAGTCGGGTGGTGGCTTTTTGATCGACGTGGCTCATTGGCGCACTCAATGAGTGTAGCCCCCGAGCCTCTTGCTTTTTTGGAACAAAGAGCTGGAGGGTCCGTAGTAGCATGATGGCTTTGAAATTGTAGCCCCGAGCTTTTTCCGAGTTCTTCTTTAGCCGCAGCCCTCGAGCTTTTTCCGAAGTTCTTACGTGTAGGAAACGGACAACGGCTCGTGACTTTGCTTTTTGCTGTCCTTTATGTGTCTTTTATGGTTGGGCGTTGGCGGTGGTGGTATAAAGGCTTTTCTTGTCTTTGGGATATGCCTGGAATATACTCTTACATTTGCTCTCTTTACTGCCTTCATTTATTGTCCTTGTCAATGCTTCTCTGAATTGGTGAGCTTGGTCCATGTACACCGATCTTGGCCTATAAATTACACTTCCCTTTCGGTTGTTTTCAGAGTCTTGTAGTATGCTTCTTCCTGTTTTTGTGACGATGATAGTTTGCGAGGTTGAACAGCCCCCGGGCTTCTTTCTTGTTTTTCCAGTATGGTTCGTTTAGTGGGTAAAAGAATTCTTGAGATAGGGATTAGAGGCAGACTAATCCCGGAGTAGCATTGTGATTGGAGGCTCGTTCTGGTAGGTAGAAGAAGTCTTGAGATGTGCCCTATGCTGTGTCATTTTGCACTCTTAGTTCTTCTTTTCCACTCTGCCAGACATATGCTCTGCGTGGGAAGGTTGCCGAGCCGCACAGTCTTCTAGTTGTGCGGTGCAGATCAGCCACCGGCCGACGCATAGCTGGAGCTCTCTTGTTCACATGGGGTTCGATCTGACTTGTTTTTGGAGAGGCCCGATGTGATGCTTGATCGATCAAGGCTCCTTTTAGCAATCTTGAATGCACCGTGTTTGGTGTATCAAGGTTGCTTTAGATCTAAACTCCTTCTACCTTAGAGGTAGTCCGGGTCTGTGAACGAGGGGCGGTTTTGGATTCTGCGTAATTGTTTTCTATGGCGGAATTCCACTTTGGGTTCCTTGTAACTATTGCTTTGGATCTCTTCTGAATTCGATGGGTCTTGTAGGACTTGTAACCTTGTATCCTGTAATATTGAAGAATATTTGTTCCTGCAATGATCCGAGTTGTTTTGTCCTGTGTTTATGGTTGTCCGCCGTCGAGCCGACTTGTTTTTGATTGATATGAAGACTGTATATCTTTTAGTAGACTTGTTTTTGGCTCAGGAGTTGGCTGGCTTCCTTCGACTGGAGTTGTTGGTGGCCGACTTGTTATGATAATATTGGCAAAGCTATCTTTAATTGTAACGGCATAGGATTTTACCGTTGGTGGATAACGGGACACGGACCGTTATCCCGTGATTTAAGGGTTTACTGGGCCTTTCCTGTTACTGCCCCTTGTATCCGTTGGCCTTTTTACCGTTGCCCCTTAAGTGGGCCTTTTAAGACCAATCTATAAATTAGGCTGCGATTCTTGTTCTTCTTCTTCACCTTGCCTTTGCTTCCTGAAACCCTAGCGCCGTAGAAAAAAATTCCCCAAATCTTTGCTCTTGCATTGCCGCCACGCATCCTCCTCTTAGTTTGGGTGCTTGATTCGTTGCATGGGAAGGAAGAAGGTGGCCTCCAAGAAGTCGGTAGTTGAGAAGTCTGTTCTTGAGGAGGAGGTCGACGGCAAATGAATCCTCGAGTTTCTTTGCTATGAAGGCCATCGCAAAAGAACTTCCCCGCCCGACTACCCGGGGAGAAGCATCTGGTTGAGCTGCGGGACTTAGGTATGATCCACCTAAGGAGTTCTCGGTTGGGTTGCGCCTGGTGAGCATCGTGTCCCCTGTTCCTCGCCCGGGGGAGATTGTGCTTTTTGTTTCTTTTATTCGTGCCGGGCTTTGTTTGCCGGCTTGTTCCTTCCTCCACTTGTTTTCTTTCGCTTCTTTTCTATCTCTCTTCATGATCTTACCCCGAATGGGGTTCTTCATCTTTCTGTTTTTTGTCCATTTTTGTGAGACTTTCCTTGGCATTCCTCCCTCCCTCAATTTATTCCGTTTTCTTTTCCGTCTCAAGCCGCAGCCCATAATGATTCCCTCCACACCCTTGGTGGATGTGGGATCCAATTCCGGCAAGGGCGTAAGTCGAGCCACTTCTTTGAGTATGACCTTGTTGATTCCGTGAAGGATTGGCGGTCCGAGTGGTTTTATCTTGGTAATCTTGATGGTGGTCTTTGGTGCTCCGGCCTCCAAACCTACTCGGGGGTCCCGCCTGTTTCTAATGATCGGTGGGAGAGAGAGCAGCTCACTTCTGCCGAGTTGTCTCTTCTTGAACCTCTTTTCAATAGGATTAGGTACTTGAAGCAGAATGGCTTGTCCGATTTTGCTATTGTGGCAAGTTACCTCCGTCGCTGAGTGCAACCTTTGAAGGCGCGTGAGAACTTTGGCTTTGAGTACTCGGGCGCCGAGGATCCCTCTCGTATGGTGGCCACGACCGAGTTGTCACATGAGGAGATGCTTGTTCGTCTCCAGAAGATTTTGAAAGGCGCGTCGGTGGTCCCAATGATTGGTTTCGAGTACTCCGCTGATAAACCTCCCCCTGCTGTGAGTATTTCTTCTTATTTGTATCTGTATTTCCGAGTTCTTTTTGACTGAGATTGAATAGTTTCTTGTCTTTTTTGAAGCCTTTTGGTAGGGATTTTAACGTTGATGCCTCCCTTTATGTTGATGGGGAAATTGCTCCTCTTCCTGCTCCTCCGACTGATCTTGGTCATCAGGTAATTGAAGACCGAGTTGTTTTGCCTGGTATTTCTTTGATGGAGCCTTCTCTTCAAGTATGTTCCTTATCAGCCGGTGGCCCTTCCTCGAGTTACTCGTGCGGTGCTAAGAGACCTTCTTTGCGGGAGATTCTTCTTCTTCGCGGCTCGAAAACAGGCGCGTTCTTCTCTTTCTCCTCGACCATCGGGTAACCTTTTGATAGGTGAGAGGTTGTTTGGTTTTACTTTTGCTCGCTCTTTTTTGGAAAGTAGTCTTGATTCGTCTCTTTGGTAGGCGGTGTATATCTCGTTCTTCTTTTTTTTGTGATGAGGCCGAGGATGTTGATGATTCTCCTCTTCTTCGTCGATAAGTGTTGTCTTCTTGGTTTTGGTGTGTATACTTCTTTGCTCTTTTAACTTTGACTCGGCTCCCTGTAGCCCCGGTCGACTTCTTCTCAACCTCCAGTTTTGGGACCCTTGCCGGGTCCTGCTCCTTCGTCTACCGGGTTGTTGGTGGATCTGGAGCAGGTCATGCCTCCTCCACCACCTCGGCCTCGTATTGCTTTCCGTCGTCCTTCTAAGTAAGTTTTTCTTCTTTCTGACTTCTTTTTTATTTTCTTGCATTATTTGTCTTTGACTTTTTTGGTTTTGATAGGTTATCTGGCTGCTTTTTTCTTACGCTCCCGCCGACTGCGAGAAGACGGAGAGTGTTGGTGTGGTGGGTCGGTGCCTTTGCCCGACCCCAATCCTGCTGTGGAGTCTACCCTTATGGTGACTTCTTCTGCTGTTGGGACTTCTTCGCTACTGGCTGCTCAAGCGGTTGTGGCGACTTCTTCAGGAGCGGACATGTTGCCATTTGCCCAACCCCTAACTTCTCCTCATCCTAGGGTTGGGTGTTCTCCTCCTTTGTCTCCTTTTTACCCTCCTTGGAATTACGTCCGTGATTTGAAGGCGATGCAGGGATCTGGAAGAAGACTTCAATCCGAGTTCTCGCCTTAAGAAGCTTGAGGCTGAATTCAAGTCTTTTCTTGAACAATTCGAGGTAGGATGACTTGTTTGTTTTATTTCTGTCTTGTCTTTTTCTTATCCTTCTTTTTCTTTATATGCGGGGAGTATGTCGGTGATTCGACCTCTTTTTTGGCTCGTCGAGTCTCAAAAGAAGTTGTTGGATGAGTTGGCTTCTCTGCGGGGGCGCTTGATGAGGAGGCGTCAAGGGCGTCAATCCTCGAGAGGCGCCTTGAGAGCTCAAGTGGTTCTTTGCCCCATGAATCGAGAAGAAGGCTTCTCGAGATCTTCAAGGTACTTGTAAATGTTTTTTTTGTTGCGTATAATTCTGTTATTGCTTTTTCTTTTCGACTTCTTTACGCTTCCCTTTGCGGCTTTGAAGAAAAAGTACTCGGAGGAGGCGAGGCTTTGAAGCTTGAAGTAAAAACCTTTCGCAATGAATCGAGAGAAGGTAAAGGAGGATCTTGAAGAAACTTTAGCCCGTGCTCGGCCGATTAGGCGTGGTGCTGATCGAGATCTTTTGCGAGGCTAAGGCATCGATTGAAGACTTGTCTGCCTTTCGCTGAAGGTTTCGGATGATGGGTGGTCGGCCTTTGCCGAGCTACGTGCAAGGACTTGCCACTATCTTTGAGGAGGCACGAAGATCTTTGGGTCGACACAGGTTCGAGTTCCTTCCTCGACCGACCAGAAGCGGACCATCAATTTTGCCAAGTATGCGGTGTTGCTTGGCGTTCGAGGTGTTTTTTGGCTCGCATCCGAGTGGTTGATCCCAACTTTCCTCTTGGTAGAGTGATGGATGGGACCCATACTCCCGAGGATGAACAAGCACTCGCGAAATCTGAAGTCTCTTTGTCCGCCCTTAGCTCGGGGAGTTTCTTGATCTTGTAGAGATTACGTCGGTGCGTCTTGATGATGGTGATGATCATCGATAGTGAACTTCTTTCTTGTAATGAAACTTTGATGCCTTCCCGGATAATAAAAAGAACTTTCTTTCTTGAATCTTGGTCAAATATCTTGTTCTTGACCTTTGAATATTTTCTTTGTCTGTCGTATTCTTTTTTGGTGTTGTGAATCCATCTAAGGATAGTTAATGTTGTAGTCGTTTTCAATGATTAGTTCGGACCGTAGGCCCTCATCCGAGTTCTTTCTCTCAAGAAGTCGGGATAGGTCGAGCTCTCTCTTGGCTCTCATCTAGTCCTGAAAAGGAGCTAGGGTAGGGCGAGTGTTGACTTCTTTTAGCCTTACTCTCATCGGTGTTGTGAAAACAACCCGAAATAGTTGGGCTCAGGCTAGGTTGTAGCCATTTTGCACTTCAACAAATAATTCGGACCGTAGGCCCTCATCCGAGTTCTTTTTATCTAGAAGTCGGGACAGGTCGAGCTTTCTTTTTGCTCTCATCTAGTCCTGAAAAGGAACTACGATAGGCAGTGTTGACTTCTTTAGCCATACTCTCATCGGTGTTGTGAAAACAACCCTGGGGTCGGCGTTTTGCTCTCATCGGGGTTTGCCCGGGGGGTCGAGCGATTTTTGCTCTCATCGGGGTTTGCCCAGGGGGTCGAGCGCTTTTTGCTCTCATCGGGGTTTGCCCGGGAGGTCGAGTGCTTTTTTGGACCGTAGGTCCTTATTCGAGTTCCGTATTCTAGAAGTCGGGATGCAGTTCCGGAAAGAAGGCGGGATATTGTAATCTTTCTTATGAATCTTTGTTAAAGGAAGTAGTACATGTCTAGGCGTAAAATCATCGTAATTGAGAGATGTGCCATAAATTTTTTATTGGGGCTCCGTCTTGATCATCGAGTTCATAGGATCCTAGTCCTGTTACTTTTGTTAATATGAAGGACCTTCCCATGGGCTGAGTAGTTTGTGTCTTCCATCTGGTTTTTGTATTTTCCTGAGAACTAGATCGCCGGCTTGTAAGGTTCTTGGTTGAACGCTTTTGTCGTAATATCTTCTCGGTCCTTGCATGTATCTTGCTGATTGTAGTGTTGCGTTGACTCGACTTCTTCTAAGGCGTCGATTTCTAGTCTTACGGTTTCTTACGCTTCTCCTTCGTTATATTGCTCAATTTTGGGGAATGTCCATATTAGGTCTCTGCTGGTATCTGACTTCGATCCGTATACCAAGAAGAAAGGTGAGGAGCCGGTTGCTCTCCGCTTATCGAGTTCTTAGTCCCCAGGACTACTTTGGGTAGTTCATCTATCCATTTTGCTCCGTAATCTTTGAGGTCTTCATATAGTCTTGGTTTTAATCTGGCCAAGATGAGGCCGTTTGCTCTTTCTACTTGACCGTTTGCTTGAGGGTGAGCTACTGATGCATAATCAATGCTGAATCCGTAGTCTTGAGCCCAAAATTTATTGGCTGTGAAAGGTGATCCTAGGTCTGTAATTATCCTGTTTGGCATCCCAAATCTATGCATAATTTCTTGGATGAACTCTTGTGCTTTGGCTGAGCTGTATTTTACTAATGGCTTGTATTCTATCCACTTGGTGAACTTGTCGATGGCCACGAATATGTATTCGAACCCTCCTTTGGATTTTTTAAGTGGTCCGACTTGGTCAAGCCCCCGGCATGAGAACGGCCATCTTTGGTGGGATCTGATTAGATTGTGAGCTGGAATGTGTGCTTGTTTTGCAAATATTTGACAGTTTTTGCAGTATTTGACTAGTTCTTCGGCGTCTTTTAATGCTGTTGGCCAATAGAATCCTGATCGAAAAGCTTTTCCGACTAGTGTTCTTGAAGATGCATGCCCGCAGCACCCTGAGTGCATTTCTAGTAATATTTCTTTCCCCTCTGTTGTTGGTACGCATTTCAATAATACGCTGATGATCTTTGCTCTTTTGTAAAGATTATCTCCTACTAAGACGTAGTTTTTGCTTCTTCTAATTACCCGAGTTGCTTCGCTTTATTTCCGGTAACTTCTTTTCCTTGATGTAGTCTATGAATACTTGCATCTATGTTGAGTTATGCATGGCTTTGATCATTAGAATTTGCTCTTGTTCTGTCTTCTTCTTCTCGTCTTCTTTTTCGTTTGACTTGATAGACGGTTTGTTTAATTCTTTTACAAAAACTCCAGCGAGTACTTTTGCCCTATCTCGAGCCTAGTTTGGCTAACACATCAGTACAACGTTTGAATCTCGTAATATGTGATATATTTCTAGACCTTGAAAATTTTTCTCAAGCTTTTCGATTTCTGCAATAGGCATCCATGTTTTCCTTGGTGCAATCCCATTCTTTATTGACTTGGTTGATTACTACTGCTGAATCTCCGTAGACTAGTAATCTTTTGATTCCAAGTGATGTTGCAACTTGTAGGCCATGGATGAGTGCTTCGTACTACGCTTTATTGTTGGTAGCTTGCCATAAAATTTATAGAACATATCTGAGTTGTTTTCTATCGGGTGCGATAAGTAGTACTCCCGCTCCTGCCCCTCCTAGTTTTAGAGATCCATCGAAGTACATTTTCCAATGGTCTAGGATGACGTTTGGAGTAGATTGTTGTATTTCAGTCCATTCCGCAATGAAGTCGGACAATGCTTGAGATTTGATTGCCTTTCTTGGTGCAAATTCTATTTTGAGTGCTCAGTTCAAGCGCCCATTTTGAAATTCGTCTGTTGAGTCTCGGTTTCTTAGGATGTCTCCGAGTGGAAAATCTGTTCTGACGACTACTTTGTGATCTTCAAAATAATGCCTGAGCTTCCTTGAAGTTATGAGTATTGCGTAGAGTAGTTTTTGCACGTGGGGATATCTCACTTTTGATCTTGTGAGTACTTCACTTATGTAGTATCTTGGCCTTTGTACTTTGTAGATGTGTCCTTGTTTTTCTCTTTCGACCACAATAGCCGTGCTAACTACTGAAGTAGTTGCAGTAATGTAGAGCATAAGGTCTTCATCTTTCTTTGGTGGCACTAATACTGGAGATGTGCTGATGTATGTTTTTAGCTTGTCGAAGGCTTCTTATGCTTCTTCGTTCCAGGTAAATTTGTGCATTTTTCTTTAGTAATTTGAGAAAAGGTAAGCCTTTTTCCCCCCAGTCTGGAGATGAATCTGTTGAGTGCTTTGCCATGCAACCTGTTAGTTTCTGTAGATCTTTGATATCTGCTGGTGGGCCCATGTTGATTATTGCCTTGATTTGTTTTGTGCTTGCTTCAATTCCTCTTTGGCTGACCAGAAATCCGAGTAGTTGCCCTGATGATACGCCAAATACATATTTGTTGGGGTTAAGTTTCCACTTCCATCTTTTGAGATTGTTGAAAGTTTGTTGTAGATCTTCAATCAAAGAATGCGGGTTCTTTGTTTTGACGACTACGTCATCTACATATGCTTCAGCGTTCTTTCCAATTTGATCTCCCAAACAAGTCTGGATTGCTCTTTGGTATGTTGCTCCTGCATTTTTGAGTCCAAAAGACATTGTTTTGTAACAATAGGCGCCGAAAGGTGTAATGAAAGAAGTTTTGCTTTGGTCTTCTTCTTTTAGTGCAATCACGGTGATATCCCGAGTAGCAATCTAGAAAGGATAATAGAGCTGATCCTCTTTGTTGAATCCACTATCGATCAATTCTTGGTAATCCGAAAGGGTCCTTTGGACAATGTTTGTTAAGGTCCGTGTAGTCGACACACATACGCCATTCATCTGTGTTCTTTTTGTGTACGGAGCGATTTGCCAACCAGTTTTGGGTGTAAGATTTCTTTAATGAACCCCCGCTGCTAGTAGTTGGGCTATTTCTTTTTTATCGCTTCCTTCTTGTCTGGTGAAAAACGTCGTAGTCTTTGTTTGATCGGTCTTGCTCCTTTGTTGACTTCAATTTTGTGCTCGACCAACTCCCTTGGGACTCCGGGCATATCTGGCTGGTTTCTAGGCAAATATATCCTTATTGTCCCATAAGAAGTTGGTGAGCGCGAGTTCCTATTTGATAGGCGGTGTGCGCCGATTGTGGCGATCTTTGATGGATCACCTGTTCCTAGATCAATCTTTTTGGTGCCCTCTCCTTCAAATGTGGTGAGTGTACTTTGTTTTTGGCCGGTATCTCTAGTTCTTCTGTTTTTTTTATTTCTGCTACTACCGAGTTGATTTCACCTTGTACTCTTGAGGATATTTGTATTGCTTGTACATCGCATTCATAGGCTCTTTTTAGGTCTCCTCTCGAGAGAGAGTACTCCGTGTGGTCCTGGCATCTTGAGTAGTAGATATGGATAGTGTGGTATAGCCAAGAATTTTACTAGTGCTTTGGTCTTCCTAATATCGCATGATATGATGATTCAAAATCTACAACTTCAAATTTGATGAGTTACGTCACTGTAATTTGTGGGAGTTCCAAATGTTCTTGGAAGTGTAATCTGTCCAAGAGGCATAGCTGGTCTCCCGGGTACTATCCCATAAAAAGGTACGCTTGTAGGTGTGATCATTTTTGAGAATTCTGTTCCCATTTTCTTCAGGGTGTCTGCAAATATGATGTTGAGTCCTGCCCCCCCATCGATGAGTACTTTGGTTATGTTGTTATGGCGGCAATTGTTGGTCCGAGTACTAAAGGATATAGCCCCTGCGTTCCCAACACTTGTCCATTGGTCTTTCCGTGAGAACCGAATTGGATATTGTGACCGGTTTAAATATCTGGGTGTTCTTTGGCTCTGCTTTGCCATGATTGTTCGCCAAGCAAGCTTGTCTTCTTGTTTGCTCCTAGAACCGGGTACTCCCGAGAATATTACGATCTTGTTGCTCTTGGATTTTGAAAACCGTTATCGGTTGTGTTGTCTTCTTCTTTTTTTCTCTTTATTTTCTTCCTTGTCTTGTTTGTCCTTTCTCATATATTTTTCTTGAAAGATGCGACACTCTCCCATTGGGTGGATTCTGTTGGATGATAGATGCATTTCATATTTTCGAGGTCTTCAAATCTTCTTGCCGGGTAGAATTTCTTTCTTTCGGTGGATGCCACCATATTGTCGAAATATCTCTTTTTCTTTGGAATTCTTGTCTGTTGTCTTGAATGTTCCATCTTCTTGAGTTGTCTTGATACCTTGTGTTATCCTGTATCTCGAGTTGTCTTGATAACCCGAGTTGTTTTGGTTGTTCCATCTTGTGTTGTTTTGATCGTTCGAGTTGTTTCTTACGTGCGTGTTGTTTCTCCTTTACGAGTTGTTTTTCGTTTGTCCGGAAATCTTTCTCTTATCTTCTCTTACTGCTGTAATCATCTTTTCAATCGTTCTTTTGAACTCCTCGTTTGTACGAGGGTTTTCCTTCAAAATCGTGAAACATCCATCTTACTTTTAAGCCGTATAAAAATGCTTCTATTACTTCTCTCTCGGTGATGTCATGTACTTGTGCTCGAGTTCTCCAAATCTTCTATAGAAGTCTCTCGAGGCTTTCTCACGGATTTTGCTTTAAACCTTTTAACTCGGCTTGCGTTATTGGGTGGATTAGTATCCCCGCAAAATTCTCGCAAAATGCTTTTTGGAGGTCGCCCCATGCTTTGATAGATCCGGTCGTAACTTATCGAACCACCGGGAGTGGTAATGTTTCCAGGGGCCATTGGGAAAAATAATGCTTTTATATCGTCATCGCCTCCGGCTAGTTCTATAGATTGAGAATAAATCCTAAGCCATTGCATTGGCTCGATCTTGCCATCATATTTTGAATGATTGGATGGTTTGAATTTGTGAGGTAGTTTGATGTGAGTAGTCTTCTGCTGAAGCAAGGAAATCTGTCGGGTACTTTTTCTGGTGCGTAGTCGAATCGCCTCTGGCTGTTGTATCTTGAAATAATCCTGGGGGGACTTCTAGGTGGTGTCGGAGATCTTCCCCTGTTTTTTTCCCCTATTTTTTCTGTCCAATCGTGATAAGGTTGAGCTCTTCTCTCATAATTTGGAGTCGATAATCTTTCGAAAGCGGAAATCCTCAGAGTTCTTTGACTTGTCTGCATTCGGATGGTATGTGTCGGGGAGGTACTCGGTCGTCTTGTATCCTTTGCGCGGTATCTCCGAGTAGACTTCTAAGCCTGGCTTGTTCTTCACTTGGTCGTTGTATGGCGTCAATTTCATTAATTAATTCTTGTATCTTGTTGATAGGATCAAGTCTTGTCCTTGCCGCATTCGTCTTTCTTCGGCTTCTTTTTTCAGCTCTTTTTTTTTTGTTGTACTCGGCTAGCTCTTCTTCATATTTGCGCCATGCTTCTCTTCGTTCATGAACTCGATTCCTTCTTCCTCCCTTTTTCTTGTTTCTTCTTTCTCTTTGCTTTTACGGCGTCGGTCTCTCCTTCTCTTGTGACGGAATTTCTTTGGAATATTAGCTTCGATTCTTCTGAAGATCTGTAGTCGGGTTGGACTGGTGGTACTAGAGGTTGCTTTATCATGAAGACTTCTTCGTGCGTATTGGGTGGATGGTCGAGCTCTTCTCCTTCTAGAGGTTTACCGTATTGAAAAGGAAGGAAGGTAGAGTACTTATCTTGTTTGAAGATGTCCCATTGGTCGAGGTTGTAAGATTCCATTGCTTTACGAGTGATATTACGATATATTCGTCGTGCCGAGTTGTTGAAACCGTAGTGAAAAAGAACTCGGCTTGTCTTGTATATTTGGGTTTTCGACTTCCTCTGTGAGCTTGAGCCTTGAAAAAATTTCTTGTATCTTCGGCTCGGGTTCTCGAAGTAGTCGACCATGGAGAATTCCTTGTTAAATGCCCGCCGCGGACCCACTTCCGAAAATGAAGGTTGATCCCGCCGAAAAAATCATCATATGTAGGTCCGTCGAGCCTTTGGCGTTGATTTCGCCGAAAAGCCCCTACCTCGCGCCCCCGTATCGGTGTTTGACCACCGATAGCCTGCCCGCGGGTTCCGTAGCGATTGATTCGGATCTCGGCGAACAACTAGGACTCGGCGGTTTCACGCAAGAGACACCGCGGTTTATCCTGGTTCGAGCCCCTCGTCGTCGAGTAAAAGCTCTACTCCGGTCGGCCTTGGCCTTTTGCGTTGGATTGATGTGTGATCGTGTATCGTTAAATCTGCATTACAAAGAGGGTGCTCGGCTCCTTTTTTTATAAGAGGAAAAGAGCCGAGCTATGGTTTCTAATCCTAGTTGGATCCATAGGAAGTGTTACATTCCGATTCACGAGAGGTTACTTTCTATTTGCCTAACTAGGATGATCCGTGTTCTATTCGGATCCGTCCTTTTTGCTCTTGTCCCGATGGGATCCGCGGGGTGAGTAGCCGTCTATGTCCCGTATCGACAAGTAGATAAGCCTTGCAAGCAAAAGTGTTGCGGGGTCGGTATATAACCCGAAGAGAGGATTGCTTTGTCCCGTATCTAACGTCCATTTCTAAGGGTTTTATCCTAGGGTCAAGTATGGCTCTAATACCAACTGAAACGACCCGATTTTCCATGAAGAGAAAATCCACACAGTCGAAGTGTAACATGACCTTTCAAATTATATTACCCATATTTCAGTCGATAATTAAATCCATACAATGATAATATAGTACAAATAGAAAGGTTTACGATAACTTATTACAACGCCAACAGGCACGAATCACGGAGAGTCATCAACTGGAACACTTGGGGTGCGGAAGCAACTTCTATCCAACGACTTGACCATAGCGATGAAACCCTTAACCATCATACTCTTTGGAGTTGTATGCCTCCTCAGAACCTGCATGCCAAAGTATCAGTACGATATGTACTGGCCACATTTCCACGCTATGCTTTGCTATGTTTTGTGGAACTGGATGCAATACGGCTGTAGCAAGAGGACCTATATTTTGGCTGTGGTTTCCTATGCAGTAGTTATCATAATAATAAATATATAGTTCAAGTTTTAACACCACATCCACACACCATCATCCATCCATCCATCCATCCACCCATTACCACCCATCCACCACATCTCATCTCACTCATGTCGACAGGCCAACTCCCACTCGGCCTGCCTCAACGGTCCACGACCGGCTCTATCTCACAACACAGGGGGAGAAAAGGACTCATCTCTCTATTCCAGCCAGCACGGTCACTAGGAAAGGTCCATAGCCGATGAGTCGGCGTATGTATCGATCGATCAACCATAACACTCTGCAAAGGTTTCACATACTCACAAGATCGCCATCCTTGGCACGGCCGTACCTAGACTGATTCTGGCTGCTTGCATGCGTAGAACAATGCCATCCTACCTCTCAGCCCTAGAACACCCCAAGTCTAGTCTGGAATGGCTGATACTGTGAGACATAGTACCGGGCCCCAAATGGCTACTATGTTGTCTTAGAAGAGTGTGAGTCCATCATGCCCGTACCTCCCTACACTCTTTCAACTGATAGTAATGGCACTGCTCTACCATGTAGTCCAACCATCTCGTATTATATAGAGCGAGTGGGAGGTGAGAGTCCCGGCGGGTCCGAGTACTAGTAAGTCCTTAGGGTTGACTAAGCCAGAGTGTCTTCATCCGGTTTACCATTTTACGTGCCACCACAGCACCTCGATCCCGGATTCCACCCCTTAGAGGCTCACACCCAGGATCCCCCGACTCCATTACCCACCATAGGTATCGCTTATCTGGATGTCCAGGTAGCATCGTATGGCAAGACTCGCCCTCGGCTCATCGTATACCCCAGCTCGGTCAACACAACCCTCACCCTCCACACACCCAAGACACATGCAGCACGCTCACCATCCACCAAGCTCAGGTTTGGCACCACGTGCCTTAGTTATATATATCTGTTTCCACCACGCATCACATCAAGATATAAAGCATAGTAGAGTCATAATAGCAATTAACAATAGCAAGCGTGTGTCTTGCCTAACAGCGGGTGAGCAGGGGCGAGGTTGCGTCAAGATAATGGGCATCAAGAAATAACTAACATGCATCCTAAACATGTGATATCAACAGTAATTTAAGCACTAGCAATACTACTCTTTAGCCATGCGTAATGGGATCTATGAAAAATGGGTGGATTGTGGTACCTTCAGAGTAGTCGTCTTCCAATTTCTTGTTGTAGTCACGATCGTACTCGGTCCTTTCCTCCTCCGACTCCAAAACGGCACAGATACGGTCGCATTAGTGACGCCTATAGATAGCACAAAGAACAACTGAATAACGAAAAGATCCAAATGCACTCAAACATAGGCTCATTGCGTAGAGCTCGATTTTAGATGAATTAGAAATTTGGTTCACCAAAATTGGAGCTCGTATGAATTAGTTATGATTTTTTAAAGTTTATTCATATTCTGAAAAAGGAAAGGGCCAAAATTACCGGGAGTGATACGTGTCAAGCTCTGGGTGGTCAACAGTGCAGGACATCAGCGTGACATCATTAGAGGGTCCTTAGTGGGCCTAGATGGGCCTGTAGGCTGGGCTTGGGTCGGGCTGGCCCGCCACATGTCGGCACGTGGTCGCACCGCGTCACTGGCTGGATTCTGGGATGGGCTGCGTCTACAGAGGGCTGGTGCACGGTGGACCTTGTGTTGGCGGTCCATGGATTACTGACACGGTGCGCGGTGAACCAAACCTATGTGTCTCCTCTCTTCCTTTGGCTCATGTACACCAGGTGCACACACCTTCTCTCCTCTTCCCCCTCTCACTGTCTTGCCACGGCGACCGGCGGCGAGCTCACGCGTACGTCACCTCCGGGGATTCCTGGCCCCGTCTAGCGAGCGCGGTGGCACCGCAGGTCTCCGGTGAGTTCGGCGGGACAGGTTGCGGCGGCTATGGTGCTCTAGGGAGGGCTAGCCACAGCGGGGCTCTTCGCCATGATGGTGTGCCACGACGACAAGGTTGAGGGCCTCTGCGGTCTCACTTGGTAAGGCAGATGTTCAATTAGGATCACGGGGTGGCTATAGGACTCGTCAAGGTCGACCATAAGGCACGGCGGTGTCCTTTGTGCTGCATGGTGTTTCCGTGGTTGGGTCACGGGAGTGGGGCTTGGGCTGCATCTGACCCTTGGCTTGACTCGGCAGGTTAGGGCGGAGCTCGATGACTCTCCCACGTGATGCGAGGTGGCCGGCATTCGGCGGCGTAAGCACGACACGGCGGCGCTCGGCTGAAGTCCAGCGAATTGGCGGCTAAGGCGGTAGGGGTCCTCGGGTCGAGTAACTCCTCGGCGGGCTTGGCGGCTGGTCTCAGGAGGGCTCGGTGATGCTCCACGACTCATCCACGCCACGCGAGGTAGCCTGGTTTGGTGGGAACGGCGGCAGCACGACGGTGTACGGCGGCGGCGTGGTTTGACTCCAGGTGGCTTGGCTAGGGCTTCTTCGGGCGCGGGTGTACACGCGGCTTGTGCCATAGCAAGACAGACATGGTCCCGTGGTCGCTGGTCCTCTTTAAGGTCTCGCGGTCATGGAACAGCAACTCGCCGCGGCATGGTGGGTCCGCGGCGGCGACAGGGTGGTCGGTCCTTCACCGGCGCCATCGGCACCGGCTCCGTCAGGGGATGGTGGCTCTTCTTCGTGGTCGAGGTGCCGACGAAGATAGGGTCTTGCGGCCCGGCGAGGAGAGCTAGTCTTTGTCTTAGTACCGAGTCAGAGTCGTGCCGTGCAGCTCCGCGTCGTCGTTGTAGGCGCTCGGCGTTGTCTCCTTCCGGTCTGGCGGCGCCAGCGAACTCCGGCGGTCCTCCGGCCTCTCCCCCTCCCCTTCTCCTCCCTCTTTCTCACTTTCTCTCGATGCGGTGAGGCTTGGCGATCGCCACCGAGTGGCGGCGCGGTGTTTAGGGAGCCCTAGGGGCGTTGGTGCGAGCCTTTTTTATAGGAGGCGGCTTGCTACGGCGTGGCAAATAGTGATGGCGGCGCCCACGATCAAGCGGTGGGAGTTGGCGCGGTAGTTGCCGTCGGGCTCGGGCGGGTCCCAATTGGCAGCGGGCGCTACCAATTTCACTTGGCGCCCAAGGCATCGAGGGCAGCAAGAGGGCGGGGCACAGCAGCGGCATGGGCGACATGCGTGCGCACGCGGGTGAGAGGCGGAGGTCACGCGAGTTGCGTGACCCGTGGGTCCCGCATGGCGGTGAGGCAGCTGTGGGGCTGGGCGGTTGGCGTGGGTGAGCAGCATGGCGCTCCCGTCGCGCTGGCTCCATTCGTCGTCTTACGGGGCGGCAGTGCCTAGAGGAAGAAGATGAGCAGGGGAAAGTGCTGACGGGCGGGCCCTGCTTGGCAGCGTGTGCGGTGTTGGCGGCTTCAGCGGGGCGTGTTCAGTCTGGCGGGTGATGGTCAGCGGGCTTGTGGGCGGCCCGTGGCTGCTGCTCGAAGGAAAAAGAGGGGAAAGATGGAGTAGGCCAGTGGGCGGTTGGGCTGCATGGGCTACTTAGCTCTTCTCCTTTCTCTTCTAATTTCTATCCTTTTCTATTTAGGTTTTCCCTCCTTAATTAATGTAACCATGATTAGCAAGGGTGGTTAGTAGTTAGTTAATCTGGTTGGGTCCTACAGGATTCATTTCATGGCTTTAGGAATATTTCCCATATATTGGGATTTATTAGGTAGTAGTATATTATTATTATGACCTCACTGGTGTAGGTTTTTGATGTTTTTAGGTTTAATTAGGTTAAATAATTACTAGTTCTCCATTAATTATTTTTAGAAGTTTGATTCATCACAAAAATCTAATGAGATCCAAATCACACATGGTTTGTCAAGATGTAATTGTACCAATACTTATATTTATAGGAATAAAAGCAAGATTCATTTACATGTAATAATAATAGTAAACATGGAATAGGTTGGCATGCATTTGATAATGGAAAGTCCTATTTGGGTTCCTTTTGGTGCAAACTAGGGTTGGTTATACTAAAAGACACTCAACATCACATGGCTATGTGAGAAAAATTTTGTAGTCGTGATTTTTGTGTTGTGTAAAATTTCGGGTTGTTACAGTCTTGCCTCAGCTCATAGAAGCCATAGTATCCTCTCCACCCTTTTCTCACCTACCCTTGTTCTATCATTGGATACACTTAGGGCGTGTTTGGATGTTCGGCCCAAGCTAGCCATGGCTACGGTTTGGGCCAGGCCAGCTTTAGCCAGGCTTTGTCTAGCCAGGGCCTGTTGTTTAGTTGCATTTTGACTCTTGGCGTGGCCCTCTTTAGTTTGTGTTTGGTTGTCCAAATATAGCCTGGCCAGCCCATTGCCCCAACTCTAGACAGTGTTTGGTTGGGCTGAATTTGTCCGGTCCATTTACCCCTGCTGTATCCTTGGTAACGTTACCCCTTCACTTTGCACGCTCGTTTTAAAGGCCCAGACGAGTCGACCAGCTCACTCTCCTCTAGTCACTGCCTACTCCGACCTCCTCACTCTCGCTCTCTGTTGGTATTTCTTATGCACAACTAAAATATGAAGGATTCCGCAAGCGCACAGAAAACCATTATAGCATTTTACCGGGAGTATTCCAGGTATCGTTATTTATATTTTACCACTGGGAAACAATGGATAAAGACATTGATAGTTTACCATCATGTATCTACTAACTTAGTACACCAACTAGACTAGAGTAGGGGTAAATGGTAAATGATAGGAGTAATACGTAAATGACACAGACACACAGGAGAATTCTATGATAAAAGAGTAAATAGCTAAAGTGAGAGGACAACGGGAGAGTTCAAGGTTCCTAAATACTTCTCTATTACTTTGGTTCTATATAACTAATTCATGGATATATATAATAATCACACAATAGCACTTTGGAGCAGCAGTACCTTTCCAACTCTCGAATAAGACTGTAAAGAAAGTAGTTGGGGAAGGCTGCCAAAAGCTCTATGAAACATCAATCCGAACGTGGTGGAATACGAAGACCGAACAGAGCTGTCACCTCTGGGGCTACCACAACTAACCGTGGGATTGAGCGCAACCTAAGGTAAACCCTAGCCTAGACACCATGTCTACACTAAAGATTACTACTCTAATCACATATGATAACCAGAGCACTCAATACGAGTGGAGATCCCATGCTAAGATATAACAACTATACTAAACATAATATGAAAGGCATAAAGTAAATAGAGAAGATAAATATATTAAAGCATAAGTCTTACAAAGAATAAATACAAAGATATACCAAGACTCTAAAGACTCTTCCACAACCAACGCGTAGCTCCGCTCTCCCTAACTCTCAACTAGAACTAATTTACTACATTGAAAAGTCTAGTCCTAATTCTCTAGAGATGAGAGGTCATCCATTCGAGGGACGCCTCTACATCTCCATAATAATGTGGCGCCCTCAGGGAGGGGGTCCTGGGTTGCTTATATGAGGGCGTCTGGCCTCTCTCCACCTTTAGCAAGCGATATGGTACTAATCTCTCCATCATATCTCATAAAAACGCTCATATGCCTTTATGGGCCAAATTCTGATTTGGGCCCATTTAATCCCGCAGGTCCATGTTCTAGAATCTTCCTTTATTTGTAAAATTCATATCTTTTTATTCCGGACTCCGAATATAGCAAATGATATGTCCGTTTCGATCGTCTCGACGAGCCCATCGCAATGGTGCAGTCCAACTCCTCATTTGAGATACTTTTATTTAATGGAAAATTGTATATTCCTACAACACAAATGAGAACACCAAAACTTGTGGAACATGTTATAATCAAAACCTATAACTATGCTTTGTAATCTATTTTATATCATTTCATGCAATAGTTGATGATTATATTTAGTGTTTAATGACCGTCAACACTCTCTCCGTCTCCCCCGCCTTCCTTCTTCCCCCACAGCGCCCGAGCGCACCGAGGCGTCGTAGGGGCGGCGATGGCGACCACCGAGCCTCCGAGGACTCATTGCTGTCCCGCCCGCCGCGCTTGCGGCGTGCAATCGGGCGGTCCAGACTGCAATCGCGATGCCCACCGCGGTAGTCCGGTTCGCTTCCCTTCAATCCACCCACGCAAGAAGCTCTTCTCCGTTCGCGGGCGACTTCGGACAACGACGACTCGGCCACACTTTGAAGCCACCGGCGTCGAAGCCAATCCATCTGAGTTATTCATCGGATCCCCTTTCACTACCGCCTAGGGTTTCGATTCAACATGAGAAAACCCCAGTCTTTGCAAGGTTCTCCTATCAAAACAAATCAAGAATGAAATTTGACAATGTATCTTAGACTTTGTGATAGATTGGTTGGAATCGGTAGTTAGGGTTCTATGTATGCACCTGGGGTCAATTTTTGATTTGAGGAGTGGTTGCTGCTGTTCTCAGTCATTTAGCATTGGTGAATTTGCTCTGTGTAGGATGATACTCATTCCTCTGCTATTCCTGACGGTGTGAACGAGCCTTGCTGGTCCGATTTAGAGGTCATCAGGGTGCCTAGATGCAAACATGGTAGGCGTGCTGTGCTAAAGAAGTGCTGGGGGCAAGCATACCGCTCGTCGTTTCTTGGCCTGCCCAATGGAGGTATTAGATCAGTTTACTAAACAAAAAGTTAGTCACAGTTAAGGTTACAACATTACATTGACACTATCACTGCTGGATGTGCACACTTGCAGGAAGAATACCAATGCAACTTCATTCAGTGGCTTGATGATCCATGGCCCCGTCGTGTGCAGCAAGACTTCAAGGATCTGTGGCATGAGGTCCGAGTGACTAAGCGCTGCGAGGCTTCTGCCAACGCTTCCCTCATTGAAGCAATCCATGATGGCATGGACGCTAACCATCGGCGCCGAGAACCGCAAGAGGAGTAGGAGCGTACCAAGAGGTTTGTTTGAAAAAGAGCATGCTCCTCTTACCATAGGAAGGTCATCATGGCAATGATGGATGTGTCCAAGATGATGTACCTCATCTATCGTCGATTGGGATAATTGCTATCCTGGGGTTTGGTCTGGTCAAGATCTTCAAGTGAAGTTTGAAGGAGGTTGTGACAGTGTAGGTAGGATAGCAATCCTAACTGCTTTTGACTATACAGTTATGTGTAATGTATGGTGGCTGGAACTTGAACTTAGTCTGCTGAACTTGGTAGGGTTCGTGAAGTACTAGTTACAGGCAAATGTAACCACAAAACTTGGTAGCTTTTAGACTTGAGGTTTGTTGTATTCTGTGGTTGCTGATGAAACTTGATGTAAGTGCAGCGGTGCACATCTAGTACTTCATTTTGAGCTGGCTGGCAAACTAATGAAATGCTTGGAATGCATTGTTAATGCTTGGAATGCCCATTTGTTGTTCAACCTTGGTTTAGATATAAAATAAGTCACATTACAAAGAGGTTTCTTTTGCCGGTTCCATCAAATAAGGTCACAGATACATGAATGGGGAGTTTCATACATCAGTAGCTTAAAATTATTGCTAACTCAACAAGCACCACGACCACAAAAGCTACAATGACATAGTCCTTCACGCTCAGTCCCTTGTTGTTGTGATTCTTGTCATCCCTGCTTTCTGGAAGTGCAATTACATTGATACCCACTTGCTCAATCTTGTGCTTCTTCTAGTACATGGCAAAGGCTTCTCTTGCTGCTTCTTCATCATTGAAGCTTTCATACAGGTTACCACTAAATCCAGAAATCTGGTCATTGCATTCTGCCCAGGTAGCATACACCCCAGGCCTGCGTCCCTTGAACACCACATAAGACTTCATATGTGTTCCAGTGTATATACACACAAATCACATTTAGAATGCAGCAAAGAAAGGCAAGCAAATATAATAGTTGCAATTGGAACACAAAGCAATGAGAATCATTAAAATCAAGCACACGGCAGTTATAGCCACAATCAGCCTAAGCTAATCCTAGAAAAACTAACATTAGTAGTTCTACAATGCATCAAGAATCAACCACTCATGGCAGGAATTGTTCATCTACCACACAAGACCCACTGCACACTTATACAAGGTTGCATTATTACATAGATATTAATCAAAATGGGCATGGCTGATTCAAATCATACATTGCAGCTGTTAGTGTGCATCTTGCAAGCTCACTGGAATGCCATCTCAGTCCTTATCTTTGCCAGGTACTCGTGGATCCACAACTCCTTGTCATCTGTAGTCATTGAGAGGAACACCATTGATTTTGCCTTGTGTTCAGTCAGGTAGTTCAAGCACTTCATCAGGTCACACCTTGCATAGTCAGGAACTACCATCACTGCCTCATAAATCCTAGGTGCTGCCTCAGCATGAGTCCCTTCTTTGATAGCTGCACTAAGGCTCCAAACAAAGATCGGTCATGCCAACCATAAGGGCAAGATCCTCTTGAGAGTTGCCTCTTCCTCTTCCCTTCTCCTTTTCCCTTGTCCTCCTACTTTATCTTGTGGTTTGGAACCTCATCTTTACTTCCAGATCCTGATGCACCTGCTGCAAACTTCCCACTCCCAAATGCTGTTGCCTTGCCATTGCCAAATGCTGCTGACTTGCCATTGCCCATTGGTGTTGCCTTGGAACTGTCTGCTTCCAAGTCAATGGTTTCATAAGCTGCTGGTTGGCCAAGAGGTTCATTGGAACCCATTACAAACTTTCCAGTGGCCACACCAGACCCGAACATAGTCTACATTTAGGGGTAGTTCACTAATGGAGTGTTCAGGAACTCTGCATCCTTAGGATGGTCCTGAAATAGGGGGAACCAAGGGTTAGAGACATAATTAGGTAAATTGGACTGGAACAAGGTAAATTTGAATGATGTACAGTTGTGTCTATGTAAGTACCTTCACATGTCCATGGTAATGTTCTGGGTCCATGGTAATCATGCATAAGTCCTCATCCTAGATGGCAGCGCTCAGTTCCTTCAGGTTGCAGATCTTGACCCACTTGACACACCACTTGCGAAGGTGATTATACACCTGTGTCGCAGTCACAGGTGCCTGAATGAAAGCCTGAAGGTCCTTGGCCACTGCATTCAGGTGGCAGTCTTTGAAGCCCTTATCAGTCCTTACCCCTTCTTCAACCAGTTTTGCAAACTTGTCAAGCACCCTTGCAGACATCAACGGTGACTAGTTCAGCCGAGGTGGAGCACCATTGCCCTACTGCTGTCCATCCACAACTGCTGGTACCTCTTCCACCAGGAGGGGGTTCATTTGTTCCCCCAAAAATGTGCAATTCAGGGAATCCAGCCATGTCTAGTTTCACACATATATAACATGCCAAATAGCAGCATAAAATGCATAGCCACAATTTAGTATAACAGCTCAGAATAATTAATTTGAAAGACTCATTGCAATAGAAACAAGCAAATGACAACATTAATAAGTTCACAAGTACTTAGCACCAATGCAAATATTACAGAACCAAAGTGCAGTAGAGTCATGGCATCTTGGCCTTAGGAAATTGTCTCAGCAATACATAAACTTCTACAAAGGGCCTATAAGTTTAACTGCTGCAAAGGTAAAGCACTAGTTGGCCCCATTCCTAGACTGCCACATCTGTTCAGCCCAAGCATCCCTTTGTGCCGCCCAGGCATGGTTGTCCATGGCATTGTCATGATGGCCTACCTCATCAACTGGATTAGCCTGCCATTCACTCTCTGATGGTATGACTTCATCTTCCCCATAGCTCAGTATCCAGTTGTGGAGGATATAGCAAGCAATGACAAGCTTGACTTGGGTTTTGAGGGTATGGAATGGTTTGTTGTACAGGATGCGGAACCTATTCTTCAATGCACTAAAGTCCCTCTCAATAGTCACCCTTAAGGCTGAGTGCCTAAGGTTGAAGAGCTCTCTAGCATTCTATGGGCTTCTAGCACCAAATTCCCTAAGATGGTATCTTGTGGCTCGATAGGGAGGAAGGAATCCAGGCTTGGCGGCATACCCAGCATCTACAAGGAAGAACTTCCCTGTAACATGGGTTTTGTACTAGTGATAGTGGTAGTACACAGGAAGAACACTATGGCTGATGGAATTAAATTGAGATGGTAGTACCTGTTGGCACTGTAAGACCATCATCTCTTTCCAAGGCATTAGCCAGGATGCGAGCATCATGTGCAGACCCCTCCCAGCCAGCCAGGACATAAGTGAACTTGAGATCAAAGTCTACTGCAACAAGAACATTTTGGGTGGTTGATTGTTTCCTCCCCATGAATGCAGGCCTAAGCTTTTCAGGAACTCTAGCTTGGATATGGGTGCCATCTATTGCCCCCACACAATCCTAAAAAATTAAAAAGTGAGACAAAATGCAGGCTAAGGCAGAACAAATTAAGTTAATCCTAACTGAAAAACCCCAACCTTGAAGAAAGGGTACCACTTCCTGCTGTGCTGGATTTTGGGATGGACATTGCTTGATGGTGGCTGAATCATTTCATTTCTGAGTTCGCCAACTGCATACAAGACTTCATGGAAGTACCTGCTAATGGTTTCTAAGGACCTCCTAAAGAGTGGTTTGATGACCCTGAAGCGCTGGTTGTGTCCAACAACTAACAGGAACATTGCAACTTGCTCTTCGATTGTACTATTGATGCTATCCCTGAGCAAAGCTCTATTACGAAACAGGCTGCACAGCTCAAAGAAAGGTGCCCTGCTCATCCTAAGAAGCTCAACACAGCGCACATCGTCACTGTGGTAGATGAACCTAAGGTTGTTGGCCCTCTCTCTCTCTCTGGCTGACATAGGTCCATAGGTGATGCCTCTCCTAGAGTTCGACATGCGACGGAATCGGACAAACATCCAAGCAGACAACACTGCAACCATGGCTGCACCCCTAATGATAAGCTGACGGCGCCTATTGGCAGGTTCCATGGCACTAATCATGAAATGGGTCACACATTAGAAACAGAAAGATAAAGGAACACGAACAGATGAGGTAGTTCACAACATGAGTCATTAGTACTGAATAAGACACATATTACAAACAGAACCAAAAAGCAATACATGGATCTATGCCGTGGGAGGAGATCACCTGCGTCACCACATGGTGCGCCACCCGATCCATTCAAGAATGACACTAAGCAACAGATCGAGACAAGTCTAATGACTGGGAACCTCAAAAAATGCACGTTTGCAGTAAAAAAATAAGAACCCTAAGATGAGTATTAAAGATCGGTTGCGACAACTAGTGCGCCTCCCGGATCTTCGGACATCACAGCACAATTTTCGTAAAGCTCAACAAACAAGTAGATCCTAGTACAGCATGCACCAATCATTCCAAAGAAGTGTAGCTGAGCAGCAAATGAGGGGAGAAACCTTTACCGTTGCGGCCTTACCAGAGACGCGGCAGGACTTCACCGCCACCGGGGGACAAAGCAGGAAGGAGGAGAACGGCGAGGGAGGCGACCGGCCGAGAGCGAGAGAGAGCAAGAAGACCGAGAGCGGGCTGGAGTGAATGTAAAGGGCGGGGTAAACCCTAGCCGGGCGGTGAGGCTCATCTTTTATAGGATGGCTAGCCGCGGCCAACCGGGCCCACCCGACGGAGCGCCCACGGAGCCGACCGGGCCAGCCGATTGAACGCCCGAATCCCGCGTTCCAACCCGGCCCGGCTCCGCGGTACGGCCGGGCTTTGGGCCGGCTGTGCCCCAACCCTTGGCCAAGCAACCAAACGGCCCAAAGATGGCCGGCTGGGCGGTTTCCACTTGGCCAGGGGAACCAAACACGCCCTTAGTTCTTACTCTAGACCACTTTGTGTTCCCTGTGGAAATTTGATATATACCTTAGAATACTCCTGGGTGAAAGCTACATTGACATCTGTGCGCTCGCGGATTTTTCTATTTGCCATATCTAGTGTCAACAAGCTTTCTGACATTATTGTCGGGGAATGGTAGCTATTCTAATTTAGAGTCAAGTCATCCAAGTATATTTTATCTTTCTTCTTTCATTCTTCGTACCATGGACCAAGCTTCTATTTTTAAATTTTTTGCTCCAAAGGGTGCTAGATTGGAGCCACCTTTGCATCCTAGCTTTTATAATGTTGTATAGTAGTCTTGGTCCAATTAGTACTTATAACTCTTTGGATCTATACGACCAATGTGAACCAATGGTGCATTTCTTCTCCTTAAAAAAAGAAAATTAAATTAGCGTTTAAGTGCAAAGAAAATTAAATTAGCGTTTAAGTGCTGCAGGACTCGTTGCTATGTGTTGGGCTATATGGAGGACCGGGAACTATCAAGATGCATGATATGTTCTTTTATTAGTAGGGCTATAGAATTCAGAGCTAGAGGACCATCAAGGCGATTGTTCTCCTTTTCACTACAACACATTACTTAATTAAAGGCATTTTGTTAAAGGTATTTTCTAAAATTTGCCTCTATTTCCTTTTATTTAGAGGCATTTTTTATAAAAAAGCCTTTAAAATTCATTTTTTTAGAGGCATTTTTATGAAAATGCCTTCTATAGTTCTAGCATTGAAGGCGTTTTTAGAAAATGCCTTCTATAATTCTAGCATTTTCTATACTCTTTTTACCGCATTTTCTATACTCTTTTTACACTTTCTACACCGCGCACGGGCAAATTCACAGTGAAGAAGATGAAAACTCGAACCCAACGCAACGCGGAGGGAGGGGGGGGTCCAGAAAGGAAATTGACCCGTCCGCGACTTCGACCCCGTCCGTCTCGCTCTAGTCACCCCCACCCCACCTGACCTCCGACGCGGGAAATCCGCCCGCCCACCCGCCCCATGGCGCCGTCGCGGCCGCTCATGCGGGAGATCCGGCCGTCGCGCGTCTTCCCGACCAGCGGCGGCGGCCGCGCCTCACCGTACGCCGTCGTGCTCACCCCTCTGCTCCTCGTCTCCG
This sequence comes from Chrysopogon serrulatus, assembly GCA_015844335.1. Lineage (NCBI taxonomy): Eukaryota > Viridiplantae > Streptophyta > Magnoliopsida > Poales > Poaceae > Chrysopogon > Chrysopogon serrulatus. The sequence goes on along the minus strand of JADLZL010002450.1, from coordinate 37,747 downwards.
CCGCCCTCCCTCGCGCTCATCGCCTTTGGCGTCTTCTCACTCGCCGTGTCCGCACCCAACGCCGCCACTACCGGCGCCGGCTCTGCAGTCGGATGGGAGACCGAGTCCGCCGACCCCCGACCCGCGCGCCCCCCGCGCCCGCCGCGACCTAGGGTGAGTCACCACTGCTGTGATGTGATCCTTCCTCTGTCTGCAACGGCTGCCGAGCTCCTACAGTGTTGTCTCCTCCTCCCGCTCGTGCTGCTTCCTCCCCGTCGACGCGCCATCCTCCGACCTCCGTCATCGCGCTCGGCAGCAGCAGCATCTCTGCTCGCGAGCAGCCCCGCCATCCCTGTCCGCACGCCCTGCAGCAGCAGCACCATTGGTACGTGCTTCCCTTAGATATGCATTGGATTTGTTGGAGATTCTACAACTTTAGATCTGGCCGGCAGCAGGGGGTTCCTCCGCCAGCCTGACTGAAATTGGGGCTGTTTAATTTGTTTTGTTCTGATGCAGAGGGTAGGCATACGAATCAAACACGTCCACGCTACCTGCACTTTGGATGTTGCTGCTGATGACTACTCACCACAGTGCTAGTTCCAAATCCGTAGTTGCAACTTAATTTATTTGATGATTTTAATAGGCATCCAGTTGTGTAGCATTGGCTTTCTGTCATGTGACCTTGGTAGCTGGTACCCTTTTGGGATATTGGATATTTTGGTTTGAAGCAAAATATGGCCCACCAAACCTTACGGAATTTAGCATTGCAAGAAATTTGTCAGCAACAAACCCATAGGTTGTCCAAACATGGGCAAGACAATAGACTAAGGTTTCACATGCCAAGGGAACCGGCGTAGGCTATTTTGGTATACCAACACATGCATGTAGGCTGTTTTTGCAATTTACATATCCTGTTTGCAGTTGTTATAAATTAATTAACCAAGGTAATGCCTCTTTTAAATCGGTAGTACAGATAAACTAATGGTCTCCTTGGATATATGGAGCGACGGGATGCTATACCAAATATTGGTGCTACAATTGTGTTCAACCCTTAACAAGGGTGAAATTATTTGTCATCACTCTTTATTAGTTTTGATCTTTGAAAATAATCTTAACTTTGCAATTTCGGATCAGAATTACTCTATGCTAAATTATTAGCCGAACCCTTCATACCATATACAGCAAAGTATTATGACACATGCAGTGCTTTACAACACCGTAACTCCGCTTTGTCTTTGGGGTGCCTTGGTGTCTTAGCATAGCAGTCCCAAGCCCCGTAAAGGAGGAGGGTTGTGTATTGGTGTGGCGAGCCGGACGTAAAAACCAGCCACTCTTATGGAGATGAGACGATAGACTCGTTGGGGCGTAACCCTCTTAGCGGCGCGCCATGTCGGATCCCGGGCATGGTGTCAAATGAGCAAGGGCTGGGGCGTCACCCCGTGACGCGCCGTGTGTCGTGATCCGGGGCACGGTGTCAAGTGAGCAAGGATCGGGTCGTCGCATCCTTAGTGGCGCGCCACATCGCCTTGGGTGTGGTGAAAAATGAGCAAGGGTCTTCACACCCCGCCGACGGGTGCGAAGGGGTAAGGAAGCTAGTCGAGCCCACTAGGATTCGTCTAGGTAGGCGGAACGTAGGGTCCCTAACGAGTAAGTTAAGAGAGCTAGTCGATGCAACAATTAGGAGGCATGTAAATATTCTATGCATTCGGGGAGACTAAATGGAAGGGCCGCAGGCGAAGGAAGTGGAGGATCTTGGCTTCAAACTTTGGTACACGGGGTCAACATCGGGTAGGAATGGTGTAGGCATCTTGATCGATAGGAGCCTTAAGGATGGAGTAGTTGATGTTAGGGAGGCAAGGCGATCGGATCATCCTTGTCCGGTTGGTAGTTGGAGATTTGGTCCCGAATGTGATCGGTGCCTATGCCCCTCGGGGTAGGTCTTAGCGAGAACACCAAGAACCAGTTTTGGGAAGACCTAGATAGCATGGTTAATACCGTGCCTATCAACGAAAACTCTTCATAGGAGGAGACCTCAACGGCCATGTGGGTGCGCCTAATGTAGGTTTCGAGCGGGTGCACGGGGTTCGGGTTTGGTAGTAGGAATCAAGAGGGGGGGATGTTTTGAACTTCGCGTCGGCCTACGACTTGTTGATAGCGAACACCTTCTTTAGGAAGAAGGAATCCCATCTAGTGACTTTTCAGTGTGGGCAAAGACTCGAGCCAGATCGACTTTATCCTCGCAAGGAGGGAGGATAGGCGTGCTTGCTTTGATTGTAAGGTGTTACCCGGGGGGAGTGTGTTGTCCCTCGGCACAAGCTTGTGGTGGCGGACTTTCGCTTTTCGGGTATGTGTCCACCGGGACAAACGGGCCAAGATTGCGAGAACGAAGTGGTGGAAGCTTAGAGGGGAAGCAAAAGTAAACGCGTTTAAGGAGAGGATGATAAGCGAGGGGCCTTGGGAAGAAGGAGAAGATGCGATGACATGTGGCTAAGGATGGCAACATGTGTTCGGAAGGTGGCCGGAAGTGTTTGGCATGAGTAGGGGAGGCAAGCGGGAAGCGAAACACACCCGGTGGTGGAATGACGAGGTGCAAAAGGCTATTAAGGAGAAGAAGGAGTGTTTTAAGCGCCTCCACCATGACAAGAGTGCAGCCAACATCGAGAGCTATAAAATAGCGAAGAGGGTTGCAAAGCGGCGAAGTGTAGCAAAAGGTCGCGCGTGATGATGACCTTTATCGGCCACTAGGCACGAAGGAAGGGGGAGAAGGACATTTATAGGATGGCTCGGATCCGCGAGGAGGAAGACAAGGGACATCAACCAAATCAAATGCATCAAGGATGGGACAGATCGACTTCTGGTGAAGGATGAGGAGATCAAGGATAGATGGAGAGAGTACTTCGACAAGTTGTTTAATGGGGAGAATGAGGGTCCTACCTTTGAGTTGGACGACTCATTTGACGATACCAACAGACGCTTTGTGAGGAGAATCCAGGAGGCAGAGATCGGGGAGGCTTTGAAGAGGATGAAGGGAGGTAAAGCAATGGGCCCTGATGGTATCCCCATTGAGGTGTGGAGATGCTTGGGCACTAGAGCGATAGTGTGGTTAACTAAGCTTTTTAACCTCATTTTTCGATCTAACAATATGCCTGAAGAATGGAGAAGTATATTAGTACCTATCTTCAAGAACAAGGGTGATGTTCAAAGTTGTACGAACTACCGCGGGATTAAGTTGATGAGTCATACAATGAAGCTCGGGAGAGGGTCATCGAGCATCGCTGAGAAGAGTGACAAGTGTGACGCAAAAAATCGGTTTGGGTTCATGCCCGGTAGGTCGACCATGGAGGCGATTTTTTCTTTTTACGACGCTTGATGGAGAGATATAGGGAATGAAGGACTTGCACATGGTCTTCATTGACCTCGAGAAGGCATATGACAAAGTACCGAGGAATGTCATGTGGTGGGCTTTGGAAAAGCACAAAGTACCAACTAAGTACATTTCCCTCATTAGGGATATGTACGGGGGATGCGGTGACGTTTGTCCGAACTTGCGGCGGCGACACCTAAGTGACTTTCCAATTAAAATAGGACTACATCGGGGGTCAGCATTGAGCCCTTATTTATTTGCCTTGGTGTTAGATGAGGTCACAAAGGGACATACAAGGTGATATCCCTTGGTGTATGCTCTTTCTTGACGATGTGGTGCTAGTGGATGACAAGTAGGGGGGGGGTTAATAGGAAGTTAGAACTATGGAGACACACGTTAGAGTCGAAGGGGTTCGGACTTAGTAGGACCAAGACCGAGTATATGAGGTGCGATTTCAGCGCGACTAGGCACGAGGAGGGAGACGTTAGCCTAGATGGGCAAGTGGTGGCCAAGAAGGATACTTTTCGGTATTTAAGATCGATGCTACAAAAGGATGGCGACATAGATGAAGACGTCGAGGCCTGTGAATTGCAGCGGGTTGGTTGAAATGGCGCCAAGCTTCTAGCGTCCTTTGTGATAAAAGGGTGCCTCGAAGCTGAAGGGTAAATTCTATAGGACGGCGATTCGCCCGGCGATGTTATACTGTCTTTGAGTGTTGGCCCACAAAAAGGCGACATGTCCAGCATTTGAGTGTGGCGTAGATGCGTATGTTGCGTTGGTTTTGCGGGCACACCAGGAGGGATAGAGTTCGAACGGCGATATTCGGGATAGGGTTGGGGTGGCACCAATGGAGGAGAAATTGATTCAACACCGATTGAGGTGGTTTGGACATGTCCAATGGCCCGAGGCGCCCGGTGCGTAGTGGGGTTCCGGCCGGGCTGATAACGTAAAGAGCGGTAGAGGTCGACCTAAACTGACTTGGGGCGAGTCGGTTAAGAGAGACCTTAAGGAGTGGAATATCTCCAAGGATTTAGTTTTTGGATAGGAGCGCTTGGAGACGGCAATCAACGTGCCTGAACCGTGACCTCTTCTCGTCGTGTGCCCTTTTGTGTCTTCCAGTTTCCCGTCTCTCTTGGGTTTCATCTCTAGCCTACCCCAACTTGCTTGGGATAAAAGACTTTGTTGTTGTTGTTGTTGTTGTTGTTGTTGTTGTTGTTGTTGTTGTAGTGCTTTACAACACAGCACATTATTTCTGGCATACCAGTCTGTAAATCTTCCTTCCCATTTACCTTAGCAAAGTTAACCCCAGTTAATGTCAACTAATTAGTAAATGCATGAATGCAGAAGATATGAAGCATTGAGCTGTGAACTGGAGTTTTTTGAGCCCTCCAAAATTTTCAATATTCAGTTGGTTCATATCAGTTTTTGATTTGCCACATGAGACAACATATTAATGGTGGATTCTCTTTTTCTTGTTATGTTGTGGACTAAAAGACCTAGTTCATTGCATACTTGCCTTGTTATTAAATTATAACTGTCATTTTCTTCTCTGAAATCCTTGTGTTCAGTTATAGGTTCTGTTTGGATATGTTGAGCCAAACAATGTGTGCAACAAGGGTAGTTGGGTGGGGACAGATTTCACCAATGTTAACCAGGCATGATGCAAAGCATGTCCAGAGCTAGCCCACTAATCAGCCATACTAGTAATAATTTATTTATTATGACTTTTTATGGTTGCATGTCAATACAGATTCTCCAATGCTTTGAAAATTTTTAGGTCTGAATATGCTTCATTGAAATAAATTTAGAAAATGAGGAATTTGCTAAATATGATAAAGAGCTTTTCCATTCAGTTAAAATCTAGAAAGCGCTGCCACCCATTGCATACCATGTCCTCGGCAAAATATATGATACCTGGACACAGAAATTGTTATTCTGCAGATCATTTTTTTGATTGCTAATCATGGAAGTTTACTTTGTTATACTGCAGATCATTTGTTCAGATCTAAGTCAATTGCACTCCAAGGTACGCCTCTATCTTAAGAAAAAACACTTACTCAACTTTGGCTTGAAATATGATGTTTTTCGCTGCAGTTTTGTATCATTGGAAATCTGAAATATCAGCATGTGCCTTAGTGCCTTAATCTTATGAAATTATGAGTACCCTTTTCTGCTTTGAAATCTTTGTGTTTCAATTTTCATTAAAGTGGTTCCTTCCTCACATGATCTCTTTTCTGATCATTCAGTGATGGATGACAAGGGCACTGAACAATAAGGATGCCAATGCTCTTCAACTTGGACCCAGTGTGTCTGAAGGTTTGTTCCCCTTCGCAATATAGCTATCAGAATTTCTATGCCTTGTTTTTACGTCATACAGTCACCATGGATGCAAGTAGTTCTATTCATAATGTCTGTAATTTTCTCTCTTCTTGATCTATGACTACCATGGTTCATGAAATAGTGTGGCTAAACTGAATTTCAATGACTTCATGCATAATATAATAATAAATGGTTACTTTTTTTTTTTTTGCATGTGACCTGTGCTGATCCTACTGCTATTGCTTGGTTTAGTGAAACTACTTGTGTGAAATTTCACATAGCTTGATCTGTAATCTGTAACAGTTTCTCTTTGGTTCCGTTATATGCTGTCATATCGTAACTATTTTGGCAAATAACATGATACTAAACTTATGTAAACTTATGCGCAGTTTAGTTAATGGAATTGAAACACCTACCACTCAGTTTCCATTTTTACGGGCAAGCAGGAGTTTCAGATGTGCTGTTGTTACCGGTGTCTAGGAGATAGGTTGAAGGATGAGAGCAATAAGGTCAGGATGATCATGGGACGGTAAATGGGGGAGGACCTGGCCTCATTCAACATGCAAGATATGAGCCTTGGACAACAGATCGAGTTCAAGATGTACAAAGTTCACCTCAAGAAGGTAACTAGGCAGCACCAGCCATGCAGATATATTGATGGCATAGCCTTGTAGGTTCTTAGTGCTTGTGTAGCCATTATTCTATCTTTTTTCGAAGATGTGATCGATACTTCCCAGTTTATGTTGACACCAACAATTGTTCATTTGTTTTCATGTAAACATTGGATTATATTAGTCAGTGTACAAAGTTGCACTCTCGAATGGTTTGTGCTGATTTACCTTGGTTTTGGAGGCATTTTTAATAATGCCTCCACCAATGTTTAAGGCTTTTAGAGAATGCCTTTAAAAACTATTAAAGGCAGCTGCAGAATGCCTTTATATATTGATATTAGAAGGCATTCTTAAAAAATGCCTCAAAAGACCTTTTGAGTCCAGCTTATAGCAGGCATTTTTAAGTATGCCTAAAAAGGTCTTTGAAGGCATTTTAATGGCTTTTGAAGGCATTTTTAAATGCCTTGTATGAAGGGTCATGCTGTAGTGTTTGCATCAAGACAAGCGTAAAAGGACAGGCAGATCATGCCATACGTTGGGCAAACTTATTTTGTGCTGGTTGTTTCAAAACCCAGCTTAACTTGCTGTTCTTTGTGGAAATTGCCTTAACAATGTGCTAGTCAATTTGGATGATGAGCAATGATGGATATGCTACGAGCAAAACCAGCTTTTCATCCTAACACTGATTTATGGCTATAAGTCTTTGTGTTATTCTCCTTATTTTCTCCCTGATACTTTTTGTTTCTTGATTTGTTGCTTGTAATGTTTTACCTAATTTTTAATTATGTTTCCAATAGGAGTTTTTAACGCCTCTATTTCAAAAAAAACTTTGTGCTGGTTAGCTCAGCCTGTGCCCTGCTAAGGCCGGTGGCCATGTAATTGGAACCCTCGTTTATGTTTTTTTTGGGTTGCTTCTTGAAGTGTATCTTAATGTTTCTAGTTCATTGTAATCCCATGATGATTGCTCCCTAAGTAGTATCAGGGTGGTTCTTCTGGATTTCCTTTTATTTGTAATGCTATGTACCAAACTCTATAATTTCTTTAGTCACATGTCCAACGCGGATATTAACCGCCGACAAAAAACAGGCCGAGAGGGCCCAAGAGGGGGCGCCACCACCCCTAGCGGGCCCCATGGCCTGCCCTAGGGCAGGAGGAGGCGAGTGTGTATGTGCCAAGGGAGACTACCTTGTGGCCGCCGCCGACCGTGCCGCCTTCTTTATTTTTTACGTCTTCGCCAAGTTATCTTTTTAGTATTTATTATTTTAGGAAGAATTAGTTATTATATGGAAATTAGTAGATTGATTCAGAAAAGGAGGAATTTGTGTTCGATAACAATTCCCCCGTCTTGTTTGTAGGCCAAGTCCAATCGGAACTATAAATACTAAGAGTATTGTAACAAAACAATCAGAAAAAGTAGTTGGACGAAAACTCTCTATCTTCTCTCTCTTCCTAGCCGTACGCTGCCTCCTCTTCTCTCTCTGCTTGCGCTTGCCGCCGTCCCCACGGGCCAGGGGCCGCTGCCCTAGCCACCCACACCGCCGCCTCTCGCTTACCGTCACCACTGTGTCCAATCCACTCTACCCACTTCGTTATTACAGTTACTACCATAATAAAGTTCAGTTTTACCGGTGTGGAAAAAATAGATTAACTATAAAAGGTATATATTTTATAATTAATCTACAAGTACTTATTTATATAATAATTGTTAGTAACTTTTTATATAGAAATTGTCAAACTTGAAATTATTTGACTCCTTCGAAAGTGAGAGTTGTATTCGTTTGAGGACGATTACAGAATATTGCAAGAGGTTTATATTCTCAGCATCAACTATATATTTGCATGCATGAAGTAGGGAAAACAACTGAGAGCTATTTGGGATGCATAAGAAGGCACCATCTAGGCAATCTCACACGTTCTCACAACAACGGGAAGAAGGACAATTGGTGTTACACGTGGTGCAAGGAACGGCATAACCAAGAGCTATTTTTTATAAAGAAAGAATTTTATTAATTCACTGTTGTTACAATAAGACTGAATTCACTTTCGACTTCCGCCAAAGCATAAAGCCTAAAAAGAGAGCCAAACACTCTAATGACCATCAATTCTAAGACTTTTTTTTTAGCTCATCCATTCTAAGACTAGATCACCACCTATGTGTCCAGGAGAAAAAAAACGCTGTAGTAGCTACTTGCATCAAACTGACTTAACTAGACCAGACAAGAAATCCTTAATAGACAGACACGATGTCATTGGCAATATTGTAAGCATCCTTGGAAATACCAGCCAATCCCAGGCTCGCAAAACCAGAGAAATATAGGCCATTTTCACCTTTCCAAATATTGGGATAACCTTTATTTGGACGTCCGTCACTGTTGAGCATGCACTTGTCGTCCTGTGCCGTGTAAAAGAAAAGGTAAATCTAATTGTAAGGACAAAAGCCATGCCAATTGCCAAGGCAGCTGTACTATCAAATTTTACAAGACACTGTTCAAACAGTCCCTTGTACATACCTTGAGCCACAAATTCGCAGTGCTATTGTAACCTGTTGCAAACACGATGGCATCAAATTCACAGTCCTTCCCGCATTCGAACTGGACATTCTTACCACTGATCTTCGATATGCCCTTGAACACCTAAGCAGATCGAGACAAAATATTTTGGTAAGAAATTTATGTTATATTTATATATTTTCAGTACGCGCTTACCAGGACTTGTTTAAATGGAATAGTATCCATACCTTGACGATGCCTTTCTTAATCAACCCTGCTGTCCCAACATCAATTACGGCAGATCTACCCGTTGTGGATTTGAGTAGGAGGGGGCCAATTTTAGGCCGCACGATGCCATACTTGGATAGATCACCAAATACGAAATTGGCTTTGTTCACTATAAAAAGATCCACTACTGTAATTGGTATATTATATTGGACAAATGTCATTCCCAGACGGATCAATTCCTTGGTCATTATGTGTACCTACACTCAAATGAAAAAATGGAAGGTTCAAGGAGCATTTTTAAAAAAAAAATCCCTTCCAAGTATCTAGCTATTTCTTAGCAATAAACAATAAAAGAATATGCATCGCCCAATAAATCAAAGGATAGGAACTCATCCAGACATCCACAAAGGCCCAATTCCACAACATACATGAATGGCACTATATTTCGTATACAATTATTATGTAGCTACACAGGTCATCGTAACATGAATAGAAATCTTTTATAAAACTGAATTATACTACATGACGTAACAACCTACGTACTTCGACTGATAGGAGGAACGAATGGACATAGATGAATTTATACATTACTAAAACAAAATATACATACCGGACTGCGAGCAACAACTGAGGTGTTGGCACCATGGCTTGCAAGATCATAGGCAATCTCCATCCCGGAATTTCCAGCACCAACCACGAGAACCTTTTTTCCCAGCATAGCTGGTTCCTGACTTGTAGCTTGAAGAGTGGATAGCCTCCCCATGGAAGCTCTCCAGACCCCGGATCTCCGGAATCCTCCCCACTGCATTCTCGCCGGTGGCCACGACCAGGAACTTGGCTGCATACATGATTTCTGTGCCCGCGACCGTGTCCCGTGCAGCGACGACCCAACGGCTGGTTCCCTCATCGTATGCCGCCGACACGACGGAGGTGCAATACCTGGGCTTGATGCCAAAATGCTGGGCGTAGCCGTCCAGGTACTTGAGAAACTCCTCCTTGGGAATGTAGGTCGGGGAGCCGTCCCGGTGCGGCATGTACGGCAGGGAGCAGAACTCCTTGGACAGGTGAAGCTTGACGCGGTCGTAGGTGCGGTAGCGCCACAGCGACGCGCTGCAGTCCTCGCGCTCGACGACGAGGTAGGGGATGGAACGCTGGCTGAGGCACGCCGCCGTCGCCAGCCCGGCTGGGCCGGCGCCGACGATCAGCACGGCCAACTCCATTTTCGTAAGCGCTGGATGCACTGACCTCGGCTCCGATGAGATGGATGTATGTGGTCTCTATAGTTCAGTTCTCTCCTTGACCAGGCGTCAGGTGTGCGCCGCTTATAAAGCGGTATCTTCCGTTGTGCTGGATTCACTGATGATGACAGCCAATTCCATGGTAACGGATCCTGGAAGAATCTTTTTTATTCTATAATTGTTAAATGCCTCCAATTTTTGGCGAGATTCATGCTTATCTAGTTGCCTCAAAGTTTGGAAATGGATATATACTAGCTAAATTGGATATATCTAGTTGCCTCAACGGGAGGAAATAAATGAGCATATATTAGCCATGAATGTTTTTATAGGTACATAATTTTTGCTAGGCACCTGGATATATACTATGTCTAGATACATCGTAAAAATTTTGTATCTAAAGAAGCCAAAACAAATTATAATTTGGAATGGGAAGGAATATTTCACATTTCCAATTTTGAATTAACTTGGAATATTCCCTCTGGTGCGATACGTTTATCCTGTCATGCAAACTTGCCAAATTAGACGTAAACAACACTATGAATGGACATGTTTTGGTGAAGAAATTTGGTTTTACACAGAAACTTCCCTTATCTTTATCCATTCTTAGGATTTGCTGTTTTTCGTTTCATATTGCGGCATGACGATCTGCCTGAGCAAGGTGACTTTGCGAACAACATAATCAAAACATGGTTTGGTGCAAACCGAGACCACAATAAAATTTTCATCTACAAGAATACGAACCCACGATTAGACTCTAGTTCAAAGAATAATCTGATTGTTTCAAGAATTAAGCACTAATGCAATAGCGTTTAGGAGTTAGAAGACACAAGTAAATCACTAGTAAAGAAAAATTTAGAGGAGGTAACATTAATTTTCAAAGATGGTTTCAAAATCGCCCCTAAAAAGTTGATCCTCAGGGAGGTGGTTCTCTTAGGACAAACGTCCTTAATTCGATTTTCAGAGACAATTGACTTAAGTCAATCGTCCCTAAAATGATATTCAGATTTTTCTAAAAAAGTATTTAAAGTGTAACAAAATAAGAGAAATAATATAGCCCGAAGGTCTAAGGACTGACCACAACTCTTAGACTTTTACAATGGGATTCAAACCCATAACCTCTTACCTCGCACAGTTTGTTCCCCACATCTACACCACACATTAACTTATGTTTGCATGCACGATGCTTTCTATTTGTACCAATACGCACGAATCTTATAATTAATATTTAAACTCATAAATAATCTCAATGAGAAAACTTTCAACTATAAATTTTTAGATCTCGTTGAGCACTTTAATATAGGACATTTCTCAATCCAAGGTCATTTGAAAAATTCAAAAATTTAAAATTTAAAATATGAGACTTCATTTATATATTTGGAACCTTAAATATTCTCAAATAAAAGTTTTATCAACAACCAAGCTTTAAATCTCGTCGAGCTCTATAATTTTGATAAAAAAAGATAAATTTATTTGTGATGCAACTATTTTTATGGCTGGTTGACTTAGTCAACTATTCTTAAAAATCGATTTTTTTAGGGACCGTGGACTTAACAAAACCGCATCTAGAAATCACTCATTTTTAGAGACGGACAGCATAAACATCCATTCCTTAAAAATCATATTTTCAGGGGTGGTTTTTTTTTAACATAACCACCCCTAAAAATGGAAACATTTCTAGGAGTTGTTTTCTTAACTGAACTGTCCCTAAAAATTGATTTTCGGCAATTATTCTTAACATAACCACCCCTAAAAATGGAAATATTTCTAGGAGATGTTTTCTTAACGGAACTATCCCTAAAATTTAACCTGTGAAAGTTAGAGATGGTGTGCTAAGAAAACCGCCTCTATTAGAAGAGGAAGACACCTCCAAAAATTATTTCTATACTAGTGAATATGTATATTGACAGGATGCACCCAGTTCATCAACAGCATTAAAAAATATTGTGGTTCTAGACATCCTTCATGTTCATCAAGCCACATGTCACGTGATCTTTTTCGCAGGTTTCAACGGACTCCAAATCCAATGCCTCACTAGTAGAAAAAAACACCTTCAAATTTTAGCGTTAGCCCCGTCGTCTTGGAGTCCGGGTGTCGGTGTTTCGTGAAAGCACCAACTTGTAAATTTATAGATGCTTATTTATGCTCGGATGGTTCAATAAGAGGACACAGGGGGTATACTGGTTCAGGCGAGAGGCCCTACGTCCAGTCGAATCGGGTTGTGTTACTTAATGGCAGTTAGTAGTAGGGGATGCAAACGGTTCGAGAGAGGGAAAGACTCCCAAGTCTCTATGATTGAGTGTGGTGCCAATATCGTGTCATGGTGTGTGCAGTGTATGCAATTTGTGTCATGTGTCTGTGATGTAGGTGATGATCTTGAAGGGTGGCTTGCCCTCCCTTTTATAGATGAAGGGAGGGGCTGCATTACACATGTTCTGTAGAGGAGGAGTGGGCGTGTTGTGCCAAAGAAGAAAGGAAAAAAGAAAAAAGGACGCTGGTGGAGTGGCTCCTGAGGGCACAGGCGCGGGTCGAACTTTTTTGCCCTTGGGGGTTTTAGGTTAGTTAATTCGGACATTTCTGCCCTCGAGCCCCTGGGTGCCCTCACGTGGGTGTGAGGGTCAGGGGGTCGAATCTTCTCCCCACGCGACCCTTTAGCGGGGTCGGAGGAGGTGGACAACACCGCGCCAGGTTGGGTCGAAACGCGGTGTCCGGTGAGTTACTAGTGGGTAGTTCAAGTGAAGCATAGGTTCCCGGCCTTAGCGGCGCGCGGCGTGGCTGTAACAACCCGAAATTTTACAGAACACAAAAATCACAACTACCAAATTTTTTCTTAAAGTAACCCGTGTTTTGATGAGTGGCATCTAGAGAACCAACCCTAGCTTAGCATTAAGGGATCCTAATTAGGACATTACCATGTTTATGTGAGCATTCCACCTCTCGTTATCACATGTGCTACATTTTATGTAAGTGCACCTTAGTTTAATCCCTAAAATAAACCTTGTGTTATTTGGCTTTTGCTTGGATTTTATGATGTGATAAGAATAACTAAATATAATACATATAAGTAATTAATGAAGGATCATTAATTATTTAACCTAATTAAATAATACTAGCCAGAATCCCCGCGCTTCGCGCGGGTAGGTACTCTGATACTGTAAGAGAAGCCTAAAAAAATTGGTATATGACCATTCTGCACCACTTCTGAGAAAATGAAGACAATGAACCATGTGTGTGTACATATTGCGACAGAATTGCGTTTTTTACACATAAAAGCAGCATTGCAATGGTAGGAGTTGGTGTCGGCAACGGCAAATGTAGCTGACAGACAAAATGTTAATGTTGCATGTTAGCTGACCAAAAGGCGGATGACTCTCTATTGTCTTCACTCAAGGATGACTGCTTGCTATGTAGATTCCTAAAATGAGGCCAAAAAACATATGGAGAAAATGATTCGAGGTTAAAAACAATCTTGCACTGAAAAATAGGTATGGATGGTGTCATGAACAATTGGGCAACGAAATTTTATTACCTTGTAACATGTGGGGCGCGTATTAGATATCATGGAACAAAAGGGGTCCGTAGAAGGGGAGCAAAGGCTTTGCGATCCTTCCATGGATGGGATACCATATGGATCAACCCTGGAGTAGAAAGAGAAACGTTAAAGAACTGATAATCAGAGCCAGGTGGTGGTATAGAAAAATGAGTGCAGCGATAGCACTTGGCCAGGCTAAGTATAACTGTTTGGGGAAATATTATTAGCCCATATATGTTTAGTAGCATGAATCACAGGAAAAGGAACAATTTAGACATTGCACAAATATGTTGGCTACTATGGCCATGGATACGTTCCTCATTCCAAAACAGAGCAGTAATTTGTAGACATGAGGAAACCATAAAGACTCAGGCGTTCCCAAATAAAGAGGTGAGGAAGCCATGCCTATAACTTGTAGAGCAAAGAAGAAAGGAACTAATAGTTAAGATCATGGAACCAAATTTAGATAGTTGGCTATTTACGTGCACCAGCATGAGCAATGGCCATAAAGAATGATCCCCAGTATGTAGCAATGGATTTAGACCCAAAACTAAATGTCAAATAATGTTTGAGCAAACATATATAACCAAAGGCTGCTTTAACTTCAAACACACAATACAATTTTATTATGCCGAAAGACAATGAGTTGGATCAAATGCCCCTAACTGAAAAGTTCACATTCTTATATAATCTTTGAATTTCAGTCTGCCTAAATACCACACAGTCTTTACCTTCTATGTTTCCGAAGAGGACTTCCCTTCACCCCTAGAAAACATACGTGGAAGATATCAGTTTTCCTGATTGTTTGTTGACATGCTATATCTGTCGATAGCGGTCTGCAAGGTTTGGTATAAAAACAAACAGTGCATGTAACACAGACCATTATAAGACTGAACATGTTGAGCAAGAATTTTAAGACTTAGAAGATATACCCTTATCAATATTAAAATGTACATGTATGTTGATGCACCACAGGTAACAAATCCCTTAGATTAATAAGTGTTCCCAATACAGAAATATATGACCATGAAAAGATACCGCAAATGCACAAAATGACATTCACCCACCTAAACACTTGAAAGGATACGAAAACACAGAAGAATCATGACAGATTTGTTACCAAGAGAAGTTCATGAATAAAGTTTTTTTGCAGGAGGTTAAGGGCTAAGCTTTACTGCATCAATCGCCCTTTTGTACTTTAAACACGCTCATTGCTTTTCAGCTTGAAATAATCAACCTAAGCACAAAATACAATGACAATGAGACTGGTAGACTCTTGATTTGGAATTTTCTGTGCATTTTGGATGCAGTAGAGCATCTCCAAGAGTTTGCTATCTCAACTCCCCATCTATTAAAATTTGGCAAAACCTGAAAAAAGTTTCTCCAACAATTTGGTATCCTAACTTGGCAAATATCCCAACTTGCCAAATATCCCTCTCCAGCGCGTAAATATAAGCGCGCGTATCGACATTGCCATCGGTCCTTCGCACGGCGCCGCCTCCCCTTCGCCCGCGCGAAGGACTTCTTTCCCCTGCCACGCGAGGACTTCTTCTTCTTCCTGCACGCGATGACGTCTTCGATGCAATGGTCTCATGCCGTTTCTCTGCGGGGCTGCTAGCTAAAGGACCGGCAGAACCTGCACAGGCTGCCGGTCTCGTGCTGCTTCTCTGCACCTTGGCTGCTAGCACAAGGACCAGCGGAAGGACCTACAGATACTGCCAGTGTCCTGCTGCTTGTCTGCTCCTTGGCTGCTAGCACAAGGACTTGCAAATATGGCCAGCTGCGACGGTGAACGGCGGCGTGGAGGTCACGATGAATGTAACCACAGGCGGCGGCGGCCTTCAACCGGAAAAAGTTTCACCCGATCAAAAATTAACTTGTGGGCCTTCTTTTTGGGTTTTGGCAAGTCAACAATAGCAAACTCTTGGAGATGGATTCTTTTTTCACTCCTTATATTGTTTTGGGAGTTGGTAAATCATAAGATTTAGCAAGTAAAAAATAGCAAACTCTTGGAGATGCTCTAAATTACTAATGGATGAAGTATATAACAAAAGCACAAATTGTAGATTTGCAAAAGCTACCAGACCACTGGTAGCTGCCGGTACTCATGCACTTATTCGTAGCTGTTACTGCAAAATAACTATTAGCAAGGGCCAAGGGGAGCTGAGTTAATCCTTTTTGTAAATAAAATAAAAACAGTAAGATGCTATGGTTTGGTATGATTTTCCGTTATTCTGGTACTTAATGGCAATGCTCATTTAGCAGGGAATGAAATAATATTGCATTGATGGTTTTTTTTTTTTTTTGGGGAAAATAACTAACCTGGAACCTATGAAACATAAATGCAAGTCTGAAAAGGAACAGATGTGGTTGTTTTACCATTATACTCAGAAGTTGCAAGTAGGCATATCCTTTTTAGTTTATTTTAGTGAGCCATATAATTTTCTGCTGCCATTGGTAATTATGAACAACGTAGTGAAGGTCTATGACAGGTAGAAAATGAAACACATTCAGAAGAAGATTCATGGCGCTAGTGAGTTGTCCAAGTTTCCCAGAATCTGACCTTTCATGGTCCAATCCAACAGGGGAAATCGCATACAAATACAAATAAAACAAAATGGATGCTGTGAAATAAACAGGACCTGCAAAGCAGCATGTATGTCTTCATGAAGAGAGATGAAGCCCAGGCTCAAATCGTTGATTGGATAACGTTTCTCGGGCACTCACTGTCCAATGACGCGATTCTGAAGTAACATCCTGTAGCAGCATGGAGAGATTTGAAATAAACTAAAAAAATCCTCAGCGAGGCAGAACCTGTAACATATGTTACCTTGAGTAAATCATCGATGTCGACCTCCGACTGGCCCACATGGCTGGTGCGGAAGTACCCAGCGCGGAGCCGAGGTAGTCGCCAAAGAGGCCGGGGAGGAAGACACGATGGAGGAGCAGCTTTGGCGGAAGAGGTCACCGGCCAAGGAGCTTGGGCCGGATCAGCTTTTCCCGGCCATGGCGGCGTCGACGCCGCTGCGGGAAAGGGCTGGTGAGGTGACGATAGTTTTGGGGCCGCAAAAAAAAAACTTGCTTAACGTTGTGGTGGTGACGGCGGCGGCGGCTCGAGCGCCAGCACGGGGCGGCGACCGGAGGGCGCAGGCGGGACGGCCTCTGACGGGGCCGCGTCGCAGCCGACGGAGGCTGCAGCAGCGTCTGAGTACCTCGTTGCCGTCGCCGTTGCCTCTATTTTGTTTTATTATTTTCTGGGACAGAGCTGGAGAGCTGGGACGAATATAGGGTGGCCGAGTGGATAGGACCGGCAGGTTGGCGTGGCACCTGCGCGTGTGCGTGGCAGTAATCTGCTGGGCTGCGAGGGTATTGGACGGTCGGGATGCGCTTACTGTAGATGACCAGTGAACTGTGAGGGGAGATCTGCCCAGGGTATTGGACGGTCGGGATGCGCTTACTGTAGATGACCAGTGAACTGTGAGGGGAGAACAGAGGGCTACTGCTTATCTACAGTAGTTTTCACCAGGTTTAGAGATCCCTATAGATTTGAATAGTTCACATATGGATCCAGATATCCAAGTCTCGAACTAAACCTGATTCATACATAGCAACCATTTCATGAAACTTCAGACCATGTCTTACACAAAAAGGAAATCAAGTAGAAATTTGATCTCTAGTACAGCAAAAAATGTAATAAAAATCTTTGCGGTGTTTTTCTTCATGACACACGGAATGTACTTTTCGCATCCACATTGCAATTTGCTACGGCCACAAAACAAAACAAAAACGTAAAAATACCAAACACTGATCATATTGCTAGTCAACAAGCTATCACCTAGATCTTCATAGACCAGACACCCACAACAAATGGAATTAATATCTTAACAACTAAAAACCGGAAAGCTCCTATAATATTGCCCTGTACAGTAATGGTAATTTACAAATGCAGCAGATCACATCTCCATCTACTTTGGTGTTATGGGGATACCAAAGGACATCAGTACAGTGACACTTCGAACGGCATATCTGTTCTTGTCCTCAGATGATCCCCAGCTTCCATATGCCTATAATTTACACTTGTTTGCTTCAAAGTATGGCCCTGTCCTCTCCTACATCCTGTCCAAGCTACGTCAATCAAAGGTCTGTACAACAATGCAGCTCGGGTTCCACATTCCAATATGCCAAATAGAGCTCCACTGGTCGCAAACCTCCTAGCACAAAGCACTAACTAGATAACTGCCGATGACTGTACACTTCTCAACTCTGTCAGAGGGGGGATCACATGAAAGTACAATGCAGGCACCAATCTGTTTCCCTAGACCACAAATGCGCAATGCCACATGAAAAAAGTGCTCAATTACCTAGTCCACTCCTGGAAATCTGATATGGGGTGCCAGTATAGATCAGCCCCAAACTGACCTATGCAATCACATGGTTTGCTCCATGGATACAAGAAAATTGGCGTCTGAATGAATCTGTTACCCCTGTGGGGAAAATCATAAAATCCCATTCAATACTCTCTGGTAGTAATCATATTGCCGAGTGCGCCAAGCATCCATGCTGCTACTGATCAGTGAGAGCACCAGGGATACGCATTGCTGCACCCACATAAGGTAATAGTTAGAAAAAAGTTCTAAGAAGGATGATGACTACCAAAGATTCACAAGCAAACCTCTTCAGTTAGACTCAAGTGGAACCGCTTCCTCAAGTTTTGTATAGTGCGAGGGCCACCTTTGAAACATGGAAAGCCAGAATCCTGGTAAGGGAACACAATATAACACTTGTAAGATAATAATTTGTAAAAATTGCATACTAGACAAATCAGAGAAAAAAATCTAAATCAACACAATTATAGATAAACAGCATACCAGATACCAGACATGCAGGGGCAACATTACACCATACAGAAAAGGTTATTAAATCAATTTATATGCTCGAATGCAAGAAATCAGCTTCAATGCAGTAGGTCAGATTACATGGCACAGCGAAAAAAAGTTTGAGTTTGTATTGGATGAAAATTGAGAAACAGTGGAACTTTTGGCCAATAAGGAGAACCTGTCAAAGGATCTAATGCAATAATGCTTTACTGAAATACAACACAAAATGTTGAGCTAAACATGTGTTTGCATTAAACAAATATTTGCCCTTAAAACTTAGTTGTATGACATGACATATTAGGCAACACAGATAAAGTACGTTACCTGCAACATTTCCACAAGAAGTATAATACGCTCTGCATGCTTCCGACAAGTAAGGAAACCTTGAATGCATAGCACCTGAAGAAATACAAATTAATATATAGCCTATACAAAAATGAGAAGAACCAGCAACCAAATAAGGGAGTTTATCATTTAATATACCTTGAAGTAATCAAAGAACTCACTGGGAGTTCCCTCTGCATCAGAATCCATCACCTAGCAAATTTTCAACCCCAAAAAATAGAAGTACTTAGAACTCTCGTTTTTTATAATATAAAAATATCTAAAACAAATTACAAGTTTCCATCATACTTCAAGGAGTTCCCTTGTCAGCTTAAATGGTGCACTCTCGAAGTTTACCCCTCCAGGAGAGTTAGATAGTATGAAACCAAAATCAATATGAATAATATGTCCTTCCTCATCTATTAGAAGATTCCCATTGTGGCGATCTTTCACCTGTAAATTCACCCAAAAAAAAAAGGAACACCAGCTATGGGCTTAGAATTTGTACAAGTCATGACATCAATCATTTACCAGATATGTTGCATTTCAGCACCTGAAGTAGGTAGCACAGAATTGAATATCCAGCCATACTTTCAACAAAGTTTCTCTGCAAAAAATGAAAAATAAAAAACAGTTCAGACTTTCTGAGTTCAAACAGTACTAGATTTCATATTAACCCTCCTAGGTTGACAATATATTGACCACATGAAGACCTCACGGACAGTTTTCTTGCAGTTGCTTATCAAGTATCACAAAAAACATGGTAGCATAATGCATGAAATATTCTTCTTATAAATGACAATTAAGAAGCAAATGCAACTAACCGCATTCTTTGCAGACATGCATAGCATAAGGGATTGACAAGTTGTTATAATGGATACTGAAATACAACTAAACTTTGCATTCAAGAAACAAATGAATAAATATACAAATCTTGTTTTTCTTGGACAATGCAAGCATGAGCTCTGCACACTACCTCCTTGTACCTCAAAAGGTAGCATCTCACCTGTGCGAGTTTGAAATTTGGAGAATTCTCTCCATACTTGGCTACATAGTAGTCTCGGAGACTTGAAATATTGGGAAACCTACTTTTGAGGGAATGGATTGATGCCTGCAGTAACAAGAAATAAACTTGTCATAGAAACAAACATATATAAAGATCAAAAAGTAATAATGATGGTAGTTAAGAAAAGGTACCTACCGTATCAGGGATGGTCTCAATTAGTGCTGTATAAGCAGAAGTAACAATCACTTCGTAAGGCCGCAGCCATAGCGGTAAACCAGCTTCTTGATATATATCTGACATCAGGAGTTTAAATAAGAGCAGAAACAGATAATTAACATTACCAATGACAAAAAAAATACTCCCTCCATCGTGTAATCACATACAAGCATTCAAAAATTTGAGAATGCAGTATATTAATTTTATTCCAAAACACAAATATGACAACCAATAGGAGTGGTGCTATTTCTGTGTGCAAGAAATTGGTGCTATATCTATGTACAACAGTACAAAAGTCAAAATCATTCACATATCCAAATATGTTTTTCAGTAATCATGGCTTTACCTAGGAAGAATATATATTACATGGTTGCATCTGCACATTTGGGTTCATGAAGTTTGAATTTTGAAATATTTGCATATAAAGGAGATGTCAAAACAGCAGGTTAAATGCTTAAGTATTGAGATATCTGATAGAAACAACAAACTAGCACATGACAAAACAATAGTCCAAAAGGCCATTTTCTGAAGGAAATAGCGTATATTTATCTGATGGAGAAAGGCAAAATGCAAATGCAAACGCGAAAATGACAAATCACTATAGGAATGAGAATCAGCTTTCACCATAGAAGTGTGCAACAAGCTGTACAGCCAAGTGTTCCTGACGGCAGTCATCACCACTCTTGACAATAATCTACAGTTGGAACAAATATTTCAGAAGCATGGAAGTAATTGAAGATGTTTCAGAACCAAAAACAATGGGAATGGACAGGGTGTATAATCTCTGGAGTCTGGAATGAAAAATGCACAAAACCTTACACATGCTAACAAGTTACATGAATTGGTCCAATGTTTTTAGTACACAAAAAGGATCACAAAATCAACTATTCATTAAACACTTGATATTTAGCTGTAGCTTTTCTTCTCAGTATTCAAATTCTTCCAACAGTTGACAGAGCTAAGCCACTCCTCCAGAGATGAACAGACAGAGGGATGAAAGCAAGAATGGAACATTCTGTTTACCGGGGACGTTTGCATAATAGTGCTATAATTTATAACCGCTTTTTGACCATTATTGTATATTTATATTTTTCAACTTTTGATTTTCTAATTTCATGTACTGTATTGATGTCGTCACTAATAAATAGTTAAAATATATGGTGAGTTCCCAACTGACCAAGAATCATTTGCATACAGTAAATATCATGACAATTCATTTCTGATCATTATCATCCCTAGAAAGACACACCATTACTCATTGAGTTTATATGAAAAAAAAATCCATGAATACAAGGAGAACTGACATTGCATTACACAGTTTTCTTTTCTCAAACAGGAGAGCAGCATATCATTATATCAAGAAAAAAAAAATGGGAACACACACAGACACACACACAATGTTATCCCCTTTAGGGCTTAGGCCTTGTTTGGACCACCTCAATCCATGTGTGTTGGAGTGGATTGGGGTGGAAAATAGTTTTAAGTTCCATCACAATCGACTCCAACACAGGTGGATTGAGGTGAATGCGAGTACATCCAAACAAACCCTTAAGAAGTCACGGCAGGGGCAAAAACACAACCTCAACCAAACTACCAAGCAGCCTCAATAACCTCTAGCCCCCGTTAAATATCACAGGTGTCCCTCTTCTAAAGTTTGCCTCACAGAACCATATTTCAGTCAATATAAATTTTACCTAAGAGGTTACAACAATATTTCACACTAAAATAAAAGTACACTAAATTTTATTTGGTTAAACCTTACAAAATCAAGTAAACTATAACAAATGACATGATTTGTAGAGCATCTACATCTAATGAAAATTAGTAGACAGCATTTGCCATACTGGAGGCAAATGTTTATTTACAAGACCAACGAACGGAGTAATAATCATGTACATAATACTATAATAGCCCATCCACAAATGTAAAGGGTCCATAAGAATAGCAGTAGAGTAAATCTAATAATGAAACAAAATTTGACTTACAGAACGCAAGTCCCAGCCAGGTGATTTTCCATGAACTGAAGACCGTCGAATTCTCTCTCGTTTGACAGCCCAAAGCTCACCAGCCAAAGCATCGGTTGGTTTCGGATCTACTCCATCAGTAGCCTTCAGAAAAGGAAATTGTGAGCTATTGACTTATTGGTCAAAAAGAAACTAGAATATAAGGGATGCACCTTAGGATCTAAATTTTGGGTGCTCTGCCCAACTCCTTTTAAAGGGAGACCAGGTGGAGCTTCTCCTTTTAATGCTGCAGCCTAGCCCAGCAAAAACAAATATTAGCATAAAAACCAAACAGTAAGTTGGATGCCATCGCTGCATGCCACCTCATTATGCTTCAAGGTTGCATGTTTCTAAAGCAACAACACAACCAGTGGAGTGCAAATAAGATAACTCATCAAAGGAGAATGTTAGGATAACTGCAGGTTGTGGATGTGTAAGTATTTGTTAGAGAAGGAACAGGAGAACAAAATTAGCATTACAAGAAGTATAAGACTTAAGACTAATGAAAAAAAAAAAAAAAAATGCCAGGCCAACCTTTACTTCCTCGATGGCAATTGTACTAGGAACGCGGCGATGGTCCTTCTTTCGTGCTGGTTCATTATCATCTACATCTTCCATGTTAACTCCTGGAACTGCAGATAACGTAACCTTCACCCATTCAATAGGCTGATCAGCAACTGTTTGTGAATCTCCAGGTGGATCATCAGAATCCACAGCATCATGTCGCAGCCTAAAGCTCGTTTCAGAAAGTGCAATGCTCCTTGAGCGACCAAGTTTCTCAATAGAGAAACTAACATTTACAAATTTTACTTTAGTCTCCCAGAGTTGAGTCATTGCTTGGTCAATAACCTGAGAAGTAGACTTCAGCATTCTGTCTGTTTCATAGTTTTGTGTTTCGTGCCTGCTCCACAAAGGATAAGCCCATGGAGGTGGTTTTGGTAGTTGCACGTCTCCATTAGCCAATGGTATCCCACCTTTTGATAATTTGTGCCCATCTGATGATCCTTTAGAGTGGCTGGAAAGAAAACAAGAGGTGTTACCAGAATGGCATCTGATTGGGGAAATGGTACCCCTGACATAACTCCACATCGTGACATGGTAACTAGCAGGTGGGTCCTACACCAACTGGACCACATGCCAGTGACCACATCAGGTTGCAGATGCACCAGAGGATCCATTCAAGTAACAAAGTCACAAAGGCCACCATTTCATTGTTTATCAAATACAAAAATTTCAATAGAAAGTCTAGTTGTCAGCTATGTATCTTTAGCCTCATATATACAAATAAAATTAGTAGAAAGACAAGCCTGACCAGGTTTATGAAAGACAACATTATTCATTGAACATCCAGAAAACCAGCATACCTAGGAGCTTCTGCTTTTAAAACTTCAACGCATATAAGGTAAGGAGCTTTCTCCCTAGAATTCAGGAGAACAGACTCGTCTTCAGGTATATGAACAACTCGATATATGCCCTTTCCCATCGGAAAGCATACTCCTACCCATAGAAGAATAAAGAAATATTATGAGGTTATTCTAGCTGGTGCTCTGCAATATGATATTAATGGAGCATTAACCCAATGCTGTGGTATGTAACAAGAACACATTGGTTCATAGCGTCAAGTCACAAGAAGAGAGTGCTCTTCTTTAACACAAAGCAATGGCTAGGCATATTGCTCTCTGATGCCTTGTGCATTTATGGCCTGTTTGGTTGGCCCCCAAGCAACCTTGCCATTCAGGAGCTGCAACCCCAGGCATCCAAGTTCGACTGCCTGGGGCCAGCATCGCTGCCTGGGCAGCAGGTTGCCAGGAAGGCTCCCAAGCAAACATGCCCTTAATTCAGTATACCACCACAATCTGTAAATTAGCTAGGTGTTCACTGTTCAGCAGACCCACAAAAACTAAATCCAGTGCGTAAAATGGGGATGGCAGCTCATGAATAAAAAAAATGTAACAGAACAAGTTCTACCAAAAAGGCTATTCAAGTAATCTATGCAGATGACTGAAACTATTTTTTAAAGATTGCCATAAAAAAACAGGGCAGACCCAGTGCCAGAGGCTCCCACACCAGTGGGGTCTGGGGAAGGGAAATTCACGAGACAAGCCTATCCCCTACAGTAAACTGCAGGGTGGCCGCTCGAACCCACGACCTGGCACTTCGGTGAGCTAGCGCTCAACCAACTGCACCAGGCCTGCCCTTCATTGCCATAAAAAAACAATTTACATAAAATAACCAGAACTATACAAACCTCAGACACAAATGGACAAGGAAAAAAAAATATAAATGTACATCATGTAACTTCCAATTTCAACAGAAGATGCTAATGTAATATTACCAGCAATGCAATCCCAAAAATTCAAATATCCAAAGGCTTAACAAAAGCATATATAGTAAACAAAATGCAAAAAATAAAAGTTCAGGAGATACTGAATAAGATAGCAGAAATCACCTCCATTTTTTTCAGCAGAAGCGATCTGGCTATTGATCTCTGTAAGAGACTGCCACACAAAAGAAGATATCATTGCAGGGTACAAGTTAGAATGGTGCAAAGACCAAAGAGATTGCAATAACTGGCACAGGATGACTGAAATGTTGAGAAATGAATAGCCATGTAGTTACATGGTAATGCGTTTGACCTACCTCGCGGAGGGCGATCTTACGATCCTCAATAGGAAATATGTCTACCAGGCCATAAGATGTATCACATAAAGCCTGAACAAATTCCAATGAAGCATAGTAAGAACCTTTTCGAAGCTCTGCTACTGCATTAACTGGCAATGGTGGTTTTCCAATTTGCTTCTCACTGATTCCTGTGCTACCAGGGTGTTTCTGCAACACGTCACCACATTTGGAAGATGAGTACAGATGCAAAAAAGAAACCACTGTAAATAAAACAACAAATAAAAACTGGAATAATATTGTACTACTATAACATGAACACAGGATCTATCAAGCTGAAAAAAGAATATGAGACTAGATCCCTTGCCTCTTTTGCTATTTTTGAGCCGAAAATCTCAGAATCTTCAAGTGAGCGGTCCCTATCACGGAATAGCCTCTTAAAAAAGCTTTCGGATCCTGGGCTCCCCTCAGAAAGATTGTTAGATTGACTGCTTTCTATGTGCCCACTCTTAGAATCTTCTGGGTGCACTCTAAACAACCTACGGAATGACAAAAACTCTGGATTATCTTCCTCTTCAATACCACTAGTACCCTTACCATCATCATCATTTTTATCAGGCCCCTCAGTTCTCCTCTCCTCATGCTTATCCTTAAATAATTTGCGGAAGAAGTTTTCTTTATCACCTTCCTCGCACTTGTCATCATCATTCCTCTCATGAGCGATCCCTTTCTTTTCTTCATTCTTATCCTTGAAAAGCCTGCGGAAGAAATTATCATCGTCTGCATTTTTTTATGGCTTTTATCATCTTCCTCTTTCTTGCTTGGCGTGCTGCCTTCCTTTTTTCTCATCACTTTTCTCCTTAAAGAGTTGCCTGAAAAACCCATCTCTCTTATCCTCTTCAATGTTCATACCAACCTTTTCCCTCTCATCAGGCTTCTGATGCCCTTCATCTTTCCTCTCCTCATTCTTATCTTTGAAAATTTTGCGGAAGAAACCTTCTCTGTCATCATCTTCCACACTCTTGCCCACTTTTTCCTCATACCCGTGTCTTGCTTGGATGCTATCTCTCCTCTCCTCATTCTTATCCTTGAACATCCTGCGAAAAAATCCTTCCTTTTCATCATCCTCACCTTGTCTGTCCTCCTTATCACGGAAGAGTCGCTTCAACAAACCATCTGAGCTTGGTGTCAGTTCCATGTCCTCCTCCTTGCTATCCCTGAGCAATCTGCGGAAGAAACCATCTCTATCACCTTCTTCCTCCTCATTATCCTTCTCCCTGCTATCCTTAAGTAACCTTTTGAAAAATCCTTCTCTGTCCCCATCATCCTCCTCCTTGTCTCTGCTGTCCCTAAGAAGCCTCTTAAAAAATCCATCCCGGTCTTGTTCTTCGTCCTTCTCTCCTGATCGTCTGAAGAGCAGTGCATCACGCATTTTTGGGCCAATGCTCAGCCTCTTGAGCAACTTGTTATCCTCGGATGATGGTGTGGCTGGCTGCTTCCCTCCAGTACCCATAGTATCTTCGGCGGCATTGACCCCACCACCAGCTGGGGGGCTCAGTCCAAGCGACGGTGACGATGCGAGGGACAATAGCCGCTGCTTGGACGATCGTATTCTGCTGAGCATGGGGTTACCTCGCGGACTGGCAGCAGGGGACGGAGGCGCAGGCCGGACCAGCGGTGGCCATTCGCCATGCATGGTCGCTGCGACCTGGCACTGCTCCTGCACCTTGTCGATCCCATCCAGATCGTCGGCGTCCTCCAGCTCAAGCTCTGCAGCGAGGAGCCAGTGCACCTTGAGCGCAATGCGAAGCGACTTGGCGCAGGTGTCGATGACGAAGCGGTCGAGGGAAGGGCTGGGCTTGTGGACGAGCATGTAGCAGACCTGGAAGAGGTAGGCCTCGAGCCCCGGCAGCGGGAGCGTGTACATGCGGTTGCAGAGGTAGTCGCGCACTCCGGCATGGTCGTGCTTGTAGAGGTAGCTGACGGCGATCCACTCGCAGAAGAAGGCGGAGTCGAAGAAGCGCACCAGCCAGCCGCTGCTTCCGACGGGCGGGGCCGCATCGGCGGTGGAGGGGATCTCCCGCGGCGACTCCTCCGGCCCGAAGCTCAGGCTCCGCAGCCCGAGAAGCCGCACCATGGCCGGCGCGGCTTCGGCCCCAACTCAATCAACAAACCCTACTCACCACCACTGCCGCCACCGCCGCCGCCGTCTACTCGTCTTCCACTGCTGCCCACAACCATCACAAGCCGTCGCGGAGTAGCTCAATCCAGCACCGCCGACCCGCAGCAGCAACTCCCGAATCCAAACCCTTGCCTCCGCACGGCCACGCGATCCGGAGCCTCCCAAACCCTAGCCTCGAAGTCGCGCCCAGATTCGCAGCGAGCGGCTGCAGAATCGGGGGCGGCGGGCGGCGAGCACAGGAGATCGGCCGCGGGGTTTGCGCTGGCTTCGATTCGAATCGTGTGGATTTGGTTTGAATTGTCGCAGCGTTTTCGTCGCTGGGTGTAGGAGACTTTGATTTGAAATTTGTTTTCCTAATTATTTTTCCCCCCGTTTCTTTCGGGTTTCTTCTCCGGCGTGGTGGTGGTGGGGTGCGGGTGGGGATCGGAGGACGCGGAGCGGGGGGGGGGGCGGGGCGGTGATGGCCGCGGGGCGCGGGATCCACCATGGCAGCCACTCTGTTGTCACTTTTGTGCTGCTTCATCGAATCAAGCCAGTGCATCGACGTTGTATAAATACCGAACTCCTGTCTTCTTGAGAGTGGAGCTACAGTGATTTATTAGTATTTTATATACTCAATTCTTTGATAGAATATTAAGTATTCCCTCCATTCCAAATTATATATATCTCAATCTATCTACACCTAAAAGGAGTATAATCATATCTACCTAGCGATACCAAATCTTGATCCTTACTTTAGTGTCTACGTCCGAACGAAACATACTTCATTCGGAGCTTGCATGTCTGCATCCTATCTGGTTACAATACGAAGACTAGATCAACATATCCGCCTCCAATACGAAAGTCTTCAAAGCTCATGTATCTGTATTTGATTATTGAAGTTCAATTCAATCAAATTATAAATAAATTATGACTCCAGTGCAACGCACGAGCATATATATAGTACATATATAATATATATTGGACTCTGTTGTCTGTTTTCTAGAAGGAGAACAGTATCTCCTGCAATTCTAATTTAAAAGTTTAGGGGACAATTCCATCATGTTCTTAAATTTACAATAGCCTATGCTATCTATCACTAGGGATGGAAAAGGATCGAATTCGCATGGAACTGGATCCGAATGTCACTTTTACCATATTTTAATTTGGATTCGAATGCAGATGCGAATCTTGTCGAATATAGATACAAAATGAATATCTTGGATTTAGATTTCTATTTGAATATTTACTCAGTGCAGCACTATTTGTATATTGTTAAATTTAACATAGACTAATAGAATTTTAGTACTAAGTTCATTGATAACCAAACCGAAATAAAATCAAGATACTAGATACACTCTAGTTATCTAAATGTATCAAGTGGGCTAAATTATAATGGATAAAATTTAATAAAATGATATATTAAGTGATGAAATTTTAATAAGAATAGTAGGCAACACATAGTTATCCTGCTTTATCACCTTTTGTAATTACAAAATAGTTATACAAGTAGAGAATAAAGTATGCAAGTATACAACATAGACAAGACTAGCTATAAAAGTAATATATTTATCAATAAATTTAACAATTAAATATATAAATTATCAACTAATTAATCATTATTTATAGAATGTGTATCATGAAATTATAAAGCATATAAAATAATTTAAATCAGTAAAAAGTTAAATTAAAGTATTAAAATAATTTACAAATGGATATATTAGGTTTAAACTAAATTAGAAAAAATGCTAAAATTAATTTAATATTATGCGGTGTTAAATTAAAATTAATGTTTACTTATAGATAATACTACTACATAGTTTCATGACATCATTAATAACATTGAAATTAAATAATTAGGTATTAATCATGTAAAGAAAACTTTAAAAATAGATTCATTATACCTTATTCTTTTGCAGCACCAACAAAAGTTGGATCTTTCATATTTTTGTCGAATATGGACTTGGAAATCATATAGAGAAAAAAATACTGAAAAAACAAATTCATATAATCTATTTAGTATCTATATTAGAAACGGATATAAACACGGATATCCATATTACAAATCTTAATGGATACGGTTCGGATAATTCAGATTTCTAGAAATCTATTTCCATCCCTAACTCGACGGTTCAAAACTACATTAAGCTATAACTTTTTTTAAATTGATAAGCACATAATTAGTATAATGTTGTGCCACAAACCTATTTTTTAAAATCATCTAGATCATACCATTTGAATTAATGCATTAAAATAATATCCAATATGGAATTTCTTTTTTGCATACTTGTTTTAAAATTTGATTGCACTACTCTAGCATTTAAATATACAATTTGAATTTTTTTTTTTCATATATTTGTTTGCAATTTTGTAAGATATGTTGTTTCATTTCTTTGACTTAGTAGTTCAGTACTTAAATTGTAAACACTTCTTCAACAATGACATACTACCTCCGTCCCCTAAAAGGAGTGATTCTTAAAAATCACGCTAGTCAAACTTTTTTTAACTTTAACCAACTTTATAGAAAAGAGCAATAATATTTATAACATAAATTGACCATATTATGAAAATATATTCTATGGTAAATCTAATGATATTAATTTGATAACAAAAATTTTAATGCTTTTTTTCTAGAAATTTGGTCAAAGTTTAAAAAAAATTGACTTAGGACAACTCTGAGAGATCACTTCTTCCGGGGGACGGAGGGAGTATTAAAAAGAAATGTTGAATTGGAACATTGAAAAATGTTATAAGCTGGGTCGACCAATCTCACGATTTAGGCCGACATGAGTGCCTGATTTGGCATACACAACGGGCTGTCCGATGTTAGAGCTTAATTCTTGGGTTGAGCTAAAATAGTTGGCCTGGTGGGTGTTGTGGCCCATTATGTCCAAACCAATCGCTCTCAAAAAAAAAAAAAAAAAAAAAAACAGCCTTTCTGCTTGTTTTCTGTCTAGTCTTGACCCACCACAACTCCTCATTTGTTAACCGACGATAATGCGCTGAAATCAGAAGTCAAATGTGTCGAGCCTAACTTTCATATAACCTGAGACCATAAAAAAGTCAAATGAACCTTATATTAACTATTCCCATTTGTTTGCCGCCACTCATTTTCTTTCTTCCTTTTTGTGCTCATCTCTTTAAGTAAGCATCGGTAGATAGGCTATCACTTGGTCACCTACGTGTTCTCTGTACGTGGGCCACCGTAATGCAACAGGCGGCAGCCGGCAGGCAGTGCACGGCCTGCATAAAACAAGACGCGCTAATAATGTTTGTCTCTTCCAATCCCGGTGAAGTCTCCGCGTGAAGTAAAAATACGGCAACGACGTGTTGCCAACGATCACAGGGCGAAGTCAACTTGGAGGCACTACGGGAAAAATGGTCTTTGCCGAAAGTGTCAATTTCTTTGCCGAGTGTCACACTCGGCAAAAAAAAGCTCTTTTGCCGAGTGTCAAAAAAAGCGCTCGGCAAAGAAAAAAACACTCGGCAAATAAGCTCTTTGCCGAGTGCCAAAAAAAAATACACTTGGCAAAGGCACTTCTTTGCCGAGTGCTAAAAAGACACTCGGCAAAAGATTTTTTTTTAACACTTCGCAATTTCTTTGCCGAGTGTCACACTCGGCAAAAAGCTCTTTGCCGAAGCGTTTTTTTTACACTCGGCAAAGAATTTTTTAAAGCACATTTTGACGCAATAAATTAGTTCAAATGAAAAAATTGTTATTTCAAAATATTCTTTGCCGAGTGCCAAAAAAATGCACTCGGCAAAAAGAAGCTTTTGCCGAGTGCCAAAAAAAGCACTCGGCAAAAGAATATTTTGAAATTTTGAAAACGACTTCAGATGAAAAAACAATCTAAACGAAAGTTGTAGATCTCGAAAAGTTATGAAACTTTGTAGTTGACAATTTTTTATTTAAATTCAATTAGAGCCTCAAACAAGCAATTTACACTCGGTTTACTATAATATTTGAGGAAATAAAACGATAACTAGACACATGTGAGTGTGTAGTGCGGGTGGCGAGAGAAGGAACCACGCGAGGCGAAGGTCACGAGTTCGAATCCCACCGGCCGCGTTAGCCGTGAAATTTACGTGAAAAATGCCGTGAGTTGCGGCGGAGACGGAGAGGCGGGCGGGGCCAGGTGGGTCCCTTCCGGATTTAAATAAATTTTTTTGCTATTTATTTTCGGGTTTTTTCGATTTTTTATTTTGCCGAGTGTTTTTCTTTGCCGAAGTGTCTTTTTGGCACTCGGCAAATCCTTTGCTGAAGTGCGGCACTCGGCAAAGAACGCTTTGCCGTGAAGGGATATGCCGAGAGCTCTTTGCCGAGTGCTGCACTCGGCAAAGGCTTTGCCGAGTGCAATTGATTCTTTGCCGAGTGCAATTGCACTCGGCAAAGCACCTGCCTGCCGTAGTGAGGGAAGAACGCACAGCCGTCGGCCATTCCATCTTCTAGCCACTTGCCAAGGTTGACCTTGCAGATTGGATGGGCAGCGGACATTTGGGTTTAAACTACTATACCGTACTCATAAATTCACCCATGGCTTGAATATTTGGTGAGGAGTATATATTCTCATGTGTGTGTGTGTGCGTGTGTGTGTGTGTGTGTATATATATATATATATATATATATATATATATATATATATATATATATATATATATATATATATATATATATATAATTCAAAACATTTTGCAAATGTTTTTCAGGAGGACACATTGGCTCCTGTTCTGGGCTGTAACTCAGTGAGGAACTCAACAACCACTTAGAATAGTATATTTTTGCTAGCTACTATTAGAAAGTAAGGCCGATGTAGTTATTTGCTTCCTATAGATGGCTCTTTATTTTTCGTATTGGATATTAATATTAAACCATTTGTATGGAGTGCATGAAATTTTGTAATAATTTTGAACTGACCCTCTTACTTAAAAGAGGTTTGAAGCCGAATTTTATCCATTGTCTAAGAAACCGTAATCTAGCATATAGGCTAGAGAGCAATGTTAAGAAACATAAATGCCAAGGACTCGATAAATATCGAAGCCACAAATTATCAAAATTGCTTAACCTTGTTCTGTCTCATTTGATCATGACCTAACACAATAATTCCTTCATCCCAAATTATAAAATGTTTGACTTTTTTTTGCCACTAAGTTTGACCACTTGTCTTTATTCAAAATATTATGTAAAATATTATTTCTTTTGTTGTGGCTTGCTTTTTATCAATATAAGTTCTTCAAGAATAACTTAAATTTGAATATATTTGTGTAAATTTTTTGAATAAGACAGTGGTCAAAGTTGAAGTCAAAAAAGTGAAATGTCTTATAATTTAGGATGTAGGAAGTAGTTATGTATAGAGTAGATACTTTCTTGTCTTCAACCTTTGTGATAGATTCTAGCAACAAATAATTACTCTATATATTTCTCGTCCCGCATTCATAGAGTGTTTAGTCGAGAGCTTAGCTTGAGCTCTGCTTTCTATATGAAAACCAATACTCATACGCTCATTGTTTCTTTGTGTGCATGCATATATGGTCTGCACCACATTTTTTCATAAGCTAACAGTGGGGGAACTGTGAAAGTGTATACAGATGGTGAGGGTGCTTTAGGTTGTGTTTTTTTTTCAGAAAGATATATGAGCAATTTAAATGTGAATCTAGGGAGCCACTTTAGTTTTTCTTACGAAAGCCAAGTAATTGACAAAACCCACTAATAAATTAAAAGTATAAACAGGTTATTACTTTGTGTTGTTTTTTTACCAATGGAACCACTGTTACTAGGATTGATATTACTAGGCTATTTATGGATCGTTCCCTCATGTTAATAATGATATACATGATCACAAGCTATTACTAGCAAATATGTCAATGCGTTGCCACTAGAGAAAAAACTATAAAAACTCATAAAAGACCAGAATAGGAATGCTAGGAAAATAAGCTATCGAATATTCATTCATAAAGAACAATAACAAGAATGTTATATAGCTAGTACATTTTATCTTTCTATAAAACTTTGAAACTACAATTTATTTTACGATGATCATGACATCCATAGTGTATAATATGTTTTTCCCCACATGCATACATGTATTTTTTTTTTGTCATTTTCTTCTCACAAGGCTTGAAGGAATTGAACTACGGTTACAGGGGGTGGACCGAACGAGAAAAAGAACAGACTAAATATGGATACTGCAACAACATGAGAGGTGGAGGCAGGTTATTCAGGATCAAAATCTATTTGGAGTAGGCGTCCTAACAAGAAGACAATCCTTTTTTTAAATCTGAATCTGTATCATGCTAGACAAAAGCTATTCCAACTCATATAAGTAGGGCTATATATAAATTTGGACGGGATAGTTAGAGGGAGATGGACCAAAAAATATATGGATAAAAAAATAGGCTGAAAATTTTCTCACAAGCACAAGTCAACTTTCCTCACCTCGTAGCATCTCATTGTAGCTCCAGGGTGTCATTAGTTGTAGTGAAACCACCTCCGCACCTTTATTGCCACCAATGTAGTTATAACGGTGGACATGCTGGCTTCCCCTTTCATAGAGAATTTTGACGCTTGTCCCTAATGCAAGGAAGTGTGCATTCATGAGGTCCACACTAATGGGAATGGGAGTGCCTAATGGAGGGGATGTTTGATCTCCCCGCAAGGTCGAGGTGCACTACTGGAAACCAAAGATTTCCTATCGGTACTTTCCAAACGGTTCCATACCAACAAGAAATTTTAAGTTTCCAGTAGTGATGACTCCTGATATAGTGAAAACTTCACATACATGTCTCAACTTTCAACCACACAAAGACCTAAATCCCAAAACATAGCACCACGCATGTCCTCTAGTTAGTAAACATATGCATGATAAGGTGTGTTGACATAGCCAGAGGGTAACAAAGAAGAACAAGGAAGCACATAATTTGTAAATATTGTAGTGAACAATCTTTATCTGTACCTTTTCCCAAACTGAGCAAGTAAACTTTGTTCATAGAGATAAGGTGTGTATGCATGATTCATAAAAGTAAGCATGTCTACATATATTACAACGCCTGCATAAGAACTGTGAACCATCTCAAACTACACACCTTGTGAGACACAATAATCGAGTAAACTGACCAGCAAATGATTCAAAGCATTTTTTTTGAACCATTCAAACACATACCCCCCTCCTCAAAAGAAGGCACACTTTGAGGCGTTGAGCAGTGGTAAATCTAAGATAAAAGTTTAGGGGTTTGGGCTAATTTCAGACTGTTTAGAAGACATGAAGTTATGATTTTAACAAAACTAAGACCTAAACCTCCTCTTACTGCCATCATCTTCAATCTCAACCTCCTCCTAACTTCTCCGATGGCTATTCATTTTGGGTTGGGGGGGGGGTAGGCGGGGGCTATCCGCCACTAGCGTTGAGGTCGATCATACATGCCGTGATGACGGCTCTGGATGAAATCACACCGGTCCCTTCTCCTCACTCTTCTAAGTTCCAATTCAGATGTCATCGTTTCAGTCAAAATTTTCCCAAGTTTTCAGAAAACTGCTTTCTTTTTCTAGCGGCTGCCTTGATTCATACACGCACGTATATCTCTTATCATGAGAAAGCAGCTTTGAATATATACTATAACATATGTGTAGTGTGACGACCTGGATGGATAGTGGGATCTGCAAGCAAGAGATCGAGTCTGCAGTGTGCTGCATAAATTCAAGCATATGCATGGCATGTGGCAGACCGGCATGAACGAGTGTTGCTTGCTACGGCCATGCTGCGTTTACTCTGAGAAAGATTCAGAGCTCTGATGTCATGCAAGAGCCTGCCGGTCCGCGTGGCGCTGAGTAGTTGTTACCGACCAAGTTGAATATTGATACGATGCAGCAGTAAATAAAATGATCTAAACAGCTGTGCAGTAGCTTTGTTTCAGACCAGTCTACGAAGTGGATTAAGTAGCTGAAATGAAATATATACCCAAATATTTGGAAGAAGGATACAGGCATACACAGCAGTGTAGTACTGGCAGTTATATGACTTACAACTGCAACTCAATTGGTGTATGACTTTGCAAGCAGCACTCTGCTATTGTGTTCAGTCGTCCATCTCTGGACATAAAAATTCGTTCTTACTAGTTCTTTCCGTTGTCGGAAAAACTCTGCGTAGTTTAGTTTCAAAATTCTAAAAAAAACTCAGTGCTATATACATACAGTATACTAGTGATTAGAGCACACCTTGTCGATCGATCGATATGGGTTTGACACCATACCGATTAATTAAAATAGAGTATTTAATAATCAGACTCGAAAGAGTATAATGTTGGGGTCCAATCCCTTGGGCACGCTGGCGACGAGTTCATGGTACGTGTCCGGCAGCGAGAGCGCGATCTTGGTGGCAGTCTCCAGGTAGCTCTGGAACTTGTCGGCGGCGGTCATGCCAGCAGCAGCCGGCTGCTGCTGATCCGCGGCGGCGGCAGTGGTCTTCTTCTTCGGGTAGTGCCCGTCCTCGTCGTGGTCCGGCGAGTCGGCGTGGCCGCCATCATAGTGGTAGCGCAGGAGCTCCTCCCTCATGACGTGGTGCTTGAACGTCCGGCGGCGGAACGCCCAGTTGCCGGTGGCCCAGTCGAAGCTGTAGAGCGGGAGGAAGCGGTGGCCGTGCGCGGCGACGAAGTCGATGGCGGCGAGCACGAAGCGGAACTCGTCGCGGGAGAGGTAGTAGGCGAAGCTGACCCGCGTCCACCCGGGCTTCACGCCGTGGTAGCCCCTGACGATGGCGTCGCGGATGCGCAGCGACAGGTCCTCGCCGACGCCGAGCAGCGCGTGGCCGTACGGCCCCGCGCACGCGCAGCCGCCCCGCGCCTGGATCCCGAACAGGTCGTTGAGGAGCTTGGCGACGAACCGGCCGTGCAGGGGCAGCCCCGCCGCCGCGAAGAAGGGGTCCCCGTCGCCGTCGCCATCGCCGAAGAGGTGTCGTCGTCTCCTCCTCCGCCCGGTGGGTAGACGAGGAAGGAGAAGATGGGCAGGCGGCGCGCGGCGACGTTGCCGAGCACCTCCACGTTGGGGTTGCTGAGGAGCCGCGCCATGGCCGCCTCGGCGTAGACGCGCTCCCGCAGCGCCACGGCGTCGCGGCCGACGTGCTCCTTGACCCAGAACGCCAGCGACGCGCGCACCTTCTGCACGATCGCCGGCGTGCCGGCGTCCTCCCGCTCCTCGATGTCGTCGTAGTACACCGTGTCCTGCAATGCATGCACGCATGCACGAACGTACGTCAGCGTGCGACTGGATCGTCGTCATGCATGGATGCACGGTCAGCACAGTGCGTGTACGTACGTACGTCTCTAGTACTTGTACTTGTGTGACTCCGATGATTAGTTCAAGTGTGTGTACAAGTGTACGAAACATCCGGCCAGGTTTCATAGCTATGATTATTCCTACAAAATCTGTACTACCCGTACTCGATAAATGGTTGGCACAGCTCGTTCTTTGGAATATCTACACGTGCATGAACGAACGTTACAAAGTACAGTAGCAGCACGGCGGCGGCTTGCCGTGGGTGAGCTCACGTACTCACCTCCTCGCTGAACCCGTTGACGTAGGCGACGGTGCCTCCGCCGCATGTGGACGGCGGCATGCCGGCGAGGCGGTAGAGCGCGCGGTTCATGAGCAGGATCCCCGGCGTGCCCGGCCCGCCGACGAACTTGTGCGGGCTCAGGAACACCGCGTCGTAGCCGTCCATCTCCCCCGACCGCATGTCGATGTCCACGTAGGGCCCGCTGCACAGAGACACACACACGTACAGGAAATGCAATGTCAGCGATCCGCTCACGCAAGTCGCATGCATATACATGCAGTGCAGGACAATGTACATGTACTCCTAAAAAATATCTTATTTATTAATTTATTTTCTTATAAATCTTTTGTGTCATAGTTGTGTTATTGCATAAACAACAATATATGCTAAGAGCAAGTACATTGCTACACATCAGCGATCTCCTACTAGATCTGTCTAATACAGGCCACATGTCACATTTTTGCTGATGGAGGAAAGAGAGAGAAGAGAGGAAGAGATTGTTGTTTCGTGAAACAAAAAGTAAAACTTAGAACTATGAGACAACTATTATACTATTATACAAGTAGTTATTGTCATACAATTCACAAACCTTCTCTTTATTCTAGCATAAATCAGGAAATTATGAATTACTATCTGATAATTTACAAGATAACTATTGTATATATTATCTATTATGCCGTCTTAAAATTACGTGGTAATATATGAGACCACTCATCAACTCATGAGACAATACCAATGTATACTACTTGCCTAGAAAGAGAGACGCGATGCAGCGCCGGCCATTGAAGCCTGTACGTGGTTAGTTAAGTGGTTTCTTGAGAGAGAAAATAAACAAGTCTATTCATTCAGATGGGTTCTGTTTCTGAGTTGTGACACGTATGCATGTAGTGGCTAGAGGTCAATGGCTTTCGCTGTCGGGTGAGCTACGAACTGGACTTGCGATCCGATCCTGATCCGGGGTCGGTCTCCATCCGTCCAGCCGTTCCCTGCATGTCCCGTTTCGTTTCTTTCCGCTCCTTCTAATTGACTTGGAAAATTAACAAACAGAGCCGGGCATGGAAAATGGGCTAGAGAGAGATTGCTTCAACGATGCGGAAACCGGCTGAACATTTCAACAAGTCAAGTTCATCATGCAATAAAACTACTAACGTGTGATGATGGATGCATGCGTTCTTAATTAATAATAATAGTATAAGTCTGGGAATGCCATGAATTTGGTAGCGTATTGCGTTGGTACAC